>JANSTW010044235.1:0-13763 GCA_027564275.1 Diadocidia ferruginosa
GTGGGCAGAGCAAAATGGTGGGGAAAAACTATATTTAATAGATCCATTTAATTCAAAGGTGAGTCAAATAAAAGCTGGGCTATATTCGTATAATTATTATAAATTTGTCGAAATATCAGCAACTTAAGCTCCAGTCACAGTGATATATTAGATTTCTAAATTATATATGTAAAATGCTAAACCAAATAATATAATGCCATCTATATCTCAATATCTGTTATTTTCGAGTAATACGCCCGATTCAAATATGATTCGTATCGATAAATTTATATTTATTTGATTTAAAGAACAGAAAAACGCATGCCACCAATATATTATAATATTATATAATATAATTTACATATACAATTTTCGTTATCGTGATATTTTACAATTTATAATAAATTTAACGAAGAGGTGGTTTTTTCTGTATATTTTGTAAATATGTTTTTTTATCATAAAAAAGGGATATTTTAATATAAAAAACCCATTCAATTTAAAATACATAAAATTTATAATATAAAAAAAATTATGGTGATAATGTCATTTAAGATAAATAACATATAATAATATAATAGAAAAAATATTTTTTATCGCATATTATAATATTATTATATTTATAGTAAAAAAATGCATTTGGTCAAATTGAATTATGCGTATGTACAAAATTATGCACATAATAATATGACGCGTAAGCGTGAGAGGGAATCGAACATACGCACAGTGCCAACAATAATAATAATCCCTTGGGTGCGGATTCAACAAAAAAGCCTATATTATATAACAGACAAAAAACAGAACAATCTACCATAACAAACCCAGAAGCTGTTTTGATAAATGATTAAATTTTATTAAACATATTTTATGCGATAAAAATTGTATTTATGTATTTTTCCGATTTTATGATCTCGCTTTATTAGTCGGCGTGAAAAATCAATTAAATTTTGTTGTATCTTTAAAATTTAGTTGATGAACTGATATAATACTTATTTGGAACAACTATACACAGAGATCTAAATATATCAACTTTTTAAGGTTAATGAACTTTTTCTTATTCAAAATTAACTATCTTACAGTATAAGCAATCTATTTACAGTTGTAAAGCCATGTTATCAACTTTCAAATATCGATACAACATATATTAATTGTCACTTCGATAAAAACAATTTAACGCTTTGAATAATTTTCCTATTAAACACAATCCATATTGCACCATAGCTCAACTCTCACACAAACGACGAAAACAAAAATATTCTAGACTGACCGAAGGACTGCTAGCGTTTGAGTGGCAAATAGTTCTAAAGATTAGCACTACTTGTGAAGAAAGGAGAAACCAGGGACAAGATAAAACGTTTTGATAAAATTAAATTATAAGAGCCGATTTAGAAAACCTTTGTTTACTAAAAAAGTACATCGGTTCACGAAGACGTATGATTTTAAAATGAAACATGCATGCAACATGTATCGAATTAAAACTTAAAAATCAATATTTGAAAAATATCAATATATCGAATATCGAAAAGCAAAAAAAGGGTTGATGGTAGAGTAAAAAAAAATTCACATCTGAGCTATCACCTTTTATTCGCAGGTGTTTCGAATCTACAGTATTGCGAATATGCTCCAAATAGGACATCACCTACTCCTTCCTGATGTACAGAGTCATACCCGGACAGAAAATTATACTACGACTATATTGAGGAAAACCCCCCTTTCGGCAGGGAAGGGGTTTAAAGTTTGTATGGAAAAGTTTTAAAATGTAATATTGTGATTCCGCACCTATACAGAATGAAAGAATAGGCAAATTAAAATTTTGTGTAGTGTGAACTTAAGAGGGATGATCCCCCCTCTCCCTTTAAAATGGGAGGGGCTCAACTTTTGTAAGAAAAATATTGAAATATAAATATTTATAGAGGTTGTGCGTATTCAAATAAAAGGTCTTAACAAAAGCTACAACTTAAGTTTCAAGAGTTGTAGTCTATCGTTCTCCGATCAGCCTCTAGGAGGAGTGAAAAATTTCTTAGAAGGAATATTTTATTTGCCTGTCTGCGAACAGCAGGGTGAACGATAGACTAAAACCCTTGGAACAAAAATTGTAGCTATTGTCAAGATGTTTGATTTGAATACACACAACCCATATAAAAATGTATTTTTAATATTTTTCATGTAAACGATAAGCCCCTCCCATTTTGGTTACCCCTCATAAGTTCACACTACAAAAAATTTTAATTTGTTTACTCTTACATTCTGTATAGCTGTAAAATCATAATATGGCATTTTTAAACTTTTGTATACAATCTTTAACCTTCCCCCCTGCCGAAAGGGAGGGTTTCCTCCAAAAGTCGTAGTATATTTTTTGGTCATATTATGACCGTTTGGGTGGGGTTCTATTTAAAGCATATTCGCTATACTGCAGTTCAGCCACAGGTGTTATTAAAAAGCGATTGCAGTGGTTTGGAAGTCACTACATTGATAACCAAAAAATATGGCTAGTGCGAGTTGCTGACAACAATCCACCTTTGATGTGGCCGTCAAATGTAAAATGTTATCAGATAGAAAAAAGGGTAAAATTGGACCCAACGCTTTCTAGCTTTGGAGTAAAAGACACGATGATGATGATTGAAAACGATAATATCGAATAAAAATAACGAATATCGAAATTAAAATTATCGATATATCGAAAATCAGAAAACATCGATATATATCGATATATCAAAGCCCTGACATCGAAAGTCGTAGCATCGAAATCCGTGGCATCGAAATGCCCTCGCATCGAAATGCCCTAGCATCGAAATGCTCTGTCATCGAAAAGCCCTGGCATCGAAAAAGCAACCCTGATTGAATGTCTAGTGCAATTGCTCTGGTTTATATTTAGATTGTATGGACTAAATATTTTTCTTTTAAGAAAAAAAAACCATAATAAAATAATATTTTCGATGCCAGGGCTTTTCGATGCGAGGGCATTTCGATGCCAGGGCTTTTTGTTGCCACGACATGCACCCGATTGTGCTGTGTCTGGAACGAAATCCAAATTCATTATAGGTGCCAATTGTTATCAGCTGAGTGAACATTCGTTTGATCTTTTATAATAAAATTTCTAAAGCCTTCGATAATGCACGCACAGAAACCTTATTGGTCGAACATCTTTAACTACCAAGGGCGACGACACTAAATTTGGAATTGATAACATTTTCGCTTGCTACCAATTAACAGAGTTGTCAGAATGGAAAAAATTTCTGAAATAAATAGAATAATGTAAAAACTATAAAAAAGTAATAATAATAATTTTCATAAATTGAAATAACAACAAAAATTTGATTAATCAAATTTTCTAGAAAAAAACACATTAAAATATACATTTCAACATCCTTCTATATAGTATAAATTTGCTATATACTGTGTCGGGGTCCTTTACTATATATATTTTATAGCTGTGATAAAAAAAGAAAATTTTATCAAAAACTTCATTTTCCTCTATAATATAGCACGGCGAATTTGAATAATAAATTACCGTCAATTTTTTTCGACCAAAAAACAAATTGCTCCACAGTATACGAACCAAAAATTGGTACAAATTAAATTAAAACAACCGAGGCAAAAAAAAGTTTCACATTAAAAATCGAAAATGTTTATTATGAATTTTAATTATATTTTTTTGTTACTGCTACAGTTTTAGCCTTTTTGAGAGATTTTTTTTATGCCACAAAACTTTTCGGGTTTTTTTTGGATCATATAGAGGACTTTAAAATAATATTATGCAATTTGATAGAAAATTATAAATTAAACATACAATTATACATAAACAAAGTTTTAATATATGAAACATAAAAAAATTTACTATAATATACAGGCGTCAGTGTCGAATTATCCAAAGACAGCTTTTACCAAAAACAAAATTCTGTTTGGCCTTAAACTCTTAAAAAATTGTAGCAAAGACACTAATAACTTTAAAAGGACAAACAATCCCTCTAATAAATATTAAATTTTTTTTTACTTACACACTCATAACCTCTGGAATCCCACAGTATATAAATATATGTAGCGGCAACGTGTTTAACTTAGCTCCGCCCTTCATATAAACCTAACCATTTTTACTAATTCATACTCTTACGGGATACTAGCCATGAATACAGGTATTTAAGCCTCTCGTATTTATGTTATCTATGATTGTAGCCTTTGTAGTTTGTATGATCCTACAAAATATTTAATTTTATCTTTTGCGGACATTTTGTGCCCACCCTTTGTTTAATCTTTTATAATTAGTTAGAATTGGTGGGTGGCTGAATGTCGGTTTGTAAGTGGGTGTAACGTGTAAGTGTTTTGGCGGTTGTGTGTGGGTTTGTGTATGGTTCGGTGGTTGATCATGTGTGGGTAAGTGTTTGTTGGTGTGAATGTGTGTTGAAAATAATCAAAATTTTGCATTTTCAAAGCTTTTTGAAGATTTAGGAAAAATTTATAAAGTGTAATGCAGATCGTTACTGATGTTATTGATTGATTTCAATTTCAAAAGTGTGCTTTGCTTCTCATGTCTTAAATCTCACGCTTCAGCACTGACATGCATCGATACCTTCCTATATATCATATTATTATTTTTGTTAATATTTTAACGAAATTATAGAAAATTGTAAAATACATTTTTTTGATGTTGATTGATACAACTTTTTTTTTGTTTGAATAAAATGCAAAGCATTTACTGTATGTATACAAAAAATTAATGAATTTTGTTTGAATAATTAAGCGGTTTCATTTTAATTTAAAAATAAATTAAAGAACGTGAATTATTTATATACACAAATTTGATGTAAAGTGTATACCATTATGTACATCGAAATAAATACTTTTAGATTTAAATCGAAAACATTTAAAAATTGCGTGCGTAAGTATTTGAAAACCCCAGAAACACTTTTCAAAGCTCTTCGAAACTTTTCCAAATTGTTTGATTCTGTTATATTATTGTAATATAATATTTAGGATAAGGTGACAAGAGCTTAAAGTATATTTTATTCTATCTAGTAAGTTCTTATTAAAAAATATGATTTTCCAGACATTTTTTGGATGTGATAAAATTAAAGATAAATTATATGTACATTGAGCAATCAACATAACATTTAAATCGAAGATTTAGCCTAGAAATAGTGCAACTCTTGTCGATGAATGAGTAGGGAGATTATATTTGTTTGAAGGCTCTGGCAAAAACTAAAGCCAGACTCTGAAGCGAGCGCAGCGACGAGCCGCAGCAACATAAAACATCATGCTGCTGGAAGCAGCAGCAGAAAGCTTTAAAATCTCGCTTGGCAGCGGCAGCAGCAGCGAGCATTTAAATTTGCTAGCAGCAAAAATACATCCACAATTTGATTTTTGTCGACCGAAATAATGTTATAGAAAATGATGATGTCTATAAATTAGACGAAACGTCAAATAAATTATATGTACAGCAAGATAAACTGTATTTAATTTAAAAATATTGGACCGCAAATCTAGATAAAAACTTTTTTGGTTTTCTATATCCACAATATATGATGCTCGAACATGCCGTGACATCGAAATTGAATGTATATTGCAATTGATCTGGTTTATATTTCATTACTCTGGAGTCTGGACCTAATATTGTCCTTCTACGAAATAAAAACCAATGTTGCTTTTTAATAAAATAAAATTTTCGATGCCATATGTTTTCTTTTAAGCGGTTTATTAGTTCAGACAGAGACTTAGGGCACTTATTTTATTTGTGGTTTATTTTTTGTCTTTTTTCAGGAATATCATTGCTGATCAGTTTTGCCCACATCATGATCATATCTCTATCCAAACTGTTGAAGCGGTGAATTCCACTCCACTGATTAATCTGCGATCATTCAATCGTGTTTATATGGTCAAGAGTCAACACATAATCGACCAAGTCTGAAACTAGCTTGTTCTTTTCGATCCAAACTGGACAGTCTGTCATAGATAATTATTGATATGACTTTATTGATCGTATTCAACAAGTAAGTGATTCCACGCCAATTATCTCAAGATGTGAGGTAAACTTACTTCAGAAGTGTAATAATAAGGCCAAGCGGAATTTCATAAAATTTTCATACTTAATATTTCAGCTGAAATGTTGTTAGCACTCTAGGTCCTTTTTTATGGCGGGTTGGATTTCGGTACGTCTAGGAACTGAATCATTAATTGATGTTTTCGACAGTTTGTTATAAATGCTTTTTGTAGCGTATATCTGAGGTTATCTTTGAAGCAATAACATCATCTTGTACCAGGGCAACCTTAAATTTTTCTATTTTTATAAATTTGAATTTTTTGTTCGGGCAGCAGCAAATATGTTAATTTTTTCGGCGAGCAGCAGCAAATTCTTTAATTTTATGCTCGAGCGTGCTTCGCAGCAAGATCATCAAAATATTAGTTCGGAAGCAGCAGCAGCTGAAGGTTTAGGTCGCTTCAGGCTCTGCTGTGCTTGAATTAAAAACCAGATTGAAATTTATTGAAGAGTTCATTTGCATGAACAAATTTTAAAAGTCAAAGTAATATGAAAGTCTTTTAATAGTCTTGGAGGTCTTGGAAATTTTACAAAAAAGAGTCTTGAAAGTCTTGGAAATAAATAAAAAAAAATGGAAGTCTTTAAAACAAAATATTGTCAGTTATAGTTACTCCCTCGTGTTTGTTTAATTTTTATCTTAAAACCCATTTCTTCTTAAATTCCAAACTTTTCTTTAACATAATTTTGCATAACATGAAACAGAACTAAACTTCTCTAAAATAGCCAAAGGGCCATACAGCATAAAAAAAATAAAATAAAAACATATCACTTCTTGAGATAATATTTATGATATTATGTACATCACACATAACAATAAAAAAATAAACGCAAATAAATTTTTATTAAGCAAAAAAAAAAGGAAATTACATAATTTAAATATGAAATAAAATGTCAGATCCATAGACCATATATGCACACACACACCAAAAATTACATTTTATTTTAAATTTTATATGTTTCAGGCAGAGCTTGCAAAGATATAAATAATTATATTCAAGAATCGTATTTCTATAGAAAATAAAATATGTTGGTCCATTATAATAATTATAACGTAACATGTTCTCTATAACTAACAACATAATTATCCGTAGAGCTAATTGTGAAATATTTAAGTTTACAAACAAAAGATTTTAAATATAAATTATAATATTAGCCCAACATATTATATTATAGGTCATCTAGAATTAAAAATAATAATTATGGACTTTATAATATGAACGCTATAGAGCATCTACAATGTGCAATTGCACAAAACTATAATTTACTCCCTATCTTTTGAAATGTAAATTTTGAAATAAATTTTTCAAAATTAACACGGTCAATAAATATTAATTTCTCTTTGACGCAAAATCCTACAGTATAGAAGCACATAAAACAAACCTACGCAAAATTACCCAAAATCCGTAAAACTGTCTCCATATATGGTGAATATTAAAAAATATCGTTTCAGAACCAAAATTTAACCAAATCCGTCAACTGGTAAAAAACTTTCTTTACATGCTAGTATTTTTGTGCCAATTTGTGCAAAAAATCGTATGGGAGCACCCCTCGCCATTGATCTACAGACCACAACTTCAATCTCAAAGTAAAAGACTATTAATAACTCACCCTTTCCCAAATCTGGCAAAATCTGTCCACTATTCTTTACATGCTTATATTTTTAGACCATTTTTACAAAAAAAAAATGTATGGGAGCACCACTCTCTTTGATCTATAGTTTACAAATGCAATCCTAGAGTATGGAACCACTTATAATTCTCTTTTACCAAAAATATTTACCAAATCCGTCGACATACTGACGGACACTTTTTATTAGTTCTCTGACTCAAAAATAATGAATCTCGGAAATTTGACCATTTCGAACTAAGTTAAGGCTTCACAACAACAATCATCACATATTGTGTTGAATTGAAATAAATTTAATTTACATTCAAATAATTGCGATAAAATTGTGCAGACACGAGTATAACAGATTTATTAAAAAACCTTTTATGATTTTTAATTGTTTTCTTTAAAATTTGCTAATGCAATACATTTGGTGAAATTAAACTACGCAAGATAATGATCTATTTCACTTAATTGTCAGATGGAGTTCCTCTGCCAGTTATTGGGACGTAGGTCCGTATAAGAGTTTTCTGTATAATAATGTTACTTAAAGAAAATGTGCTTTTTAAAGCGTTGGTACATCAAATTTTTTAAACTCAGACTAAAACTATGTGTAAAGTAGGCTAGACCTCGTGTACTACATCATAGATAAGGACTAAATTATATAACCAAACCCAAAATGTGTATGTGATAATTTGCATATTATTTATTATGCTAATTAGGACAAATAAATCGCTTTTCTTCTTTTATTTTTTTATTTTAATTGTTTTTGATATAATTATATAAGAATTGCGCGTTAAATTTATTACAGTAAATACGTTGAACTTTTAATTATATTCTTTTTATTGTATGTGTAATCGAAAAGATCTACAAAACAATTAAAATCCAAAATTATTTTCTAATTTATTTCTAATGAACTAATTATGTGGGGGGGGGCGAGAGAGACGTTCGTAGGTATATAGTATAATGTCTATTATACAATAAAATATAATATAACAAACGAATCGTGCCTTTTAACATCAAGATAAAAACTTTTATGGTTTTTATTGTATATATATATACATATAAATATATATATTGTATAACACATATTATATAACAACTTGATGACTTAATTTTTATTTTTCAAAGAGCTTTTTTTATTTTCAAAGCTTAATGTCACGATTTTCTACATCCGGTACTCCAATTCCAATGGACTATAATGTGCTAAAAATAAATGTTACTAACGATCATGTATACAATAATAAAAATGGATTTTATTATTTTAAATTTAATCGTTTCATATAACCCCATATAGAGTATAAAATTGAAAATATTTGAAATAAAATTTTCTTTAAAGTCATAAAATAAAATCTAATCGAATTTCAATCCTGAAGTGTATGATATAGGTGTTCTAGTTGGGCTTATATATTTGGAGATTTTTTTATTTGTTTGTAGGATATATACAATTTTTTTGTGCAGACATTGATTTTTTATATAGTTTTGCTTAAATGTGATTTATATAGACGTGAAAGCTTGAAAAACTGGTAAGTCGATTTTTGATAATTTAGTTTTTCTTCTTGTTTTAACATTTTTTTTTTAATAGAAGTAAAACCTGAGTTATAATCACGAAACGAAAAACCCCGAATGATAAACTAAGACAGACCCATCATATCCACTTAGTGGAATTCAAAAAACTAAAGAGATCCTTGATCTCCTTAACTAACTAACTTAGCAAAGTTAGTAATAATATAGATCCTCAGTAAACGAGAGTAGAGCACTCACAAAGAAAATGCTCTACCGTCTCTGTTTCGTTTATCTCACAACAGCTGCGGCAGCTCATATTGTGTGAGATCCCCAATCTAGCAGCATGGATGCTAATTATAGCTCAATGGCCAGAGAGAATTGCAACCAATCTAGAGATGTCCAAACGAGACAGATCCATAAGTGCATCTGTTCTATTTTGGTTGTACCTGGCCTACGACAAGAGATAGTTCTAGTCCATCTCAAATCCGTAAAATGCAAGAAGTGCACTTTAAAATGACTCTTAACTAAGTTCAACGAGGAAAGAACAAGCAATAATACTGTCCAAAGCTGAACCCAGTCTTCCCAGTTCATCTGCACGCTCATTACTAGCGATACAGCTATGATCGGGAACTTAGACAAGAGTTACATCATAGAGAGAACTTATAGTTCGTCATGACAATGATAATTGACGAACCAAGAGCTAAAATTGCCGCTTGACTGTCTACGACTATCGTCAATTTTTTAATAAGAGCATCGCTTGCCCTTACCTTACCGACCTACAAGCCAGCAAGATCGCAAGCACTTCTGCCTGAAAGACACTCGCCAAGTTTGGGAGTCTAATTGATTCCGATATGTTGAGCCTCTCGCAAAAAAATACCTGAGGCCCGATTATGAAACTCGATATTATCGATATCGAGTCGAGATTAAATTTCCGATACGCTCGAATGTAGTTATTATGACTTCTCGATCGGATCGAGTGGTATAATTTATAAACATTATCATTGTTATACTCAATTTAAACTTACATTATCATCTAGAAGTCATAACAGCTACATTCGAGCGTATCGAAATTTTAATCTCGACTCGATACCGATAAAATCGAGTTTCATAATCGGGCCTCTGAACCAACTCCACCATCTATTTAGTTTAATACTAATTTAGGACCCATGTAGTCTATCTAAGTACTAGTTATGTTCCCAACTAGTGAAAGTAAACTGTTATGACCATATTGGCTATCGTACCAGTACCCAGATTCTTTAATTCTGACCGCACTGCAACCAGCCATGTATTTAATATGAATGTCTGGTGATATCAGGTTTGTAAAGACATTCAAAGCCTCAGTTGGCGTTGTCTTTAGCGGTCCTGTTACCCCCATCAATGAACTACATTGAACTCTATCAAAACTCTTGCGGTTATAGTCCTTCGTGAGAATCGACCTTACAATAGCCGTGAAAATTCAATGGATGATTCTTGGGCGAAGGCCCCAAGTTTTACCAAACGTCTTTTTGCACGAGTATAGGACGACGTTAGCCTTCTTAGCCCGTTCTACAACTTTAATTTAAGTTTAGAGTCTAGAATGAGACCCAGATACTTTGGGAGTTAAAGTTAGCGTGGAACATCCTAATTTAGGAGGAATTCATACTGGAATTTTAGTTTTTGTCTTAAAAAGCACTAGACTGGTCTTTTCGGCATTGACAGATAGTCCGCAATCAGTAGATCATTTGTCAACAATATCCAAAGCCCTCCCCATAATATCACTTATCGTGGATAAGCAGAAAGTAGGCACCAGGACAACAAGGTCATCTGCATAAGCAACAGTTCTAATGCCGTTTAAATCAAGAGTCCAAAGTAACTTATCCATGACTACAAGCCATAGTAAAGGAGAGAATACTCCTCCCTGAGGTGTACCCCTGTGGCTTTATTAACTATTTGACACCCACTCAATTCAGCTAGGACTATTCTAGGTGTAAATAAGGTGACAATCCAGTCAATCAGTCCCTGAGCCAGATTTACAGCTTGTAGAGCGCTTTTGATCGCCTCTACCTGGACATTATTGAAATATCCTTCAATTTCCATGAAGGCTGCAAGCGTATAGTTTTTGTATCGCATAGACTTTTCTATCGTACGCACCACCTCATGCAGAGCAGAGTCCGTAGATCTACAGTGATTTCGAGAGTGGATTTATGTCAAAAGTATGACGAATCTCTAGAATCCATTCAAGTGTTTTTATCACGAAAGAGGTTTGGCTAATTGGTCTAAAATCTTTAGCCGAGTCGTACCTTCTTCTACCTGCTTTTGGTATGAAAATAACTTTCGCACATCTCTACGATTGTTCTACGTGTGGCAACCTCACACTACCTCTAAAAAGCAGGAAAAGCCATGGAACAACAATGTAAATTTTTGTTGTCCGCTTCAGGTGCTAGAAACAATAATAACAATTTTATAATTTATCTTAAAACAATAATAACAATTTTACAATTATTCTAAGGTAAAATATTATAAGGCTTTTTCTTTTTTTGATAATATAATAAATATTTTATTTATTTTTTCTAATAGAAGCTAAGCAAAAAAAATTCTAATTAATTATAAATAAAATTAAAAAAACAATGGGAATACAGAAAATTAAAAAATGGCATCCCTTGTGGGGATTTAATATTAATTTTCGTTTTATTTTTTTTATGAAAAGAAACTCACGAGTTATTTTATGTTTTATATTTTATTAAATATTATATAATATAATAAAAAAATAGTTTCTTTTAAACTACTTTATTGGGTATCAGTAAATCAAAAGACTTAAAAAAGAGACGAACCTTTATAATATATTATCGTCATATCGTCATAACTTATAATTATAATTAGTATCAGAATAATAAATCAAAAAATAAAGTGTACAAAATTAGTAAAAATCTTGATTATTCTTAAAGTAGCGAATTTTCAATAAACATTTCCAAAAAAAATATAGGTAAGTACTTGCTATATTTTCATATAATTTAGACAAAAGGCTCTTCCGCATATATAAATTTAATTAACCTGCGTTTTATAAACAAAACAAGGTTTTTTTTAATCTTTTCTGTACATATACATACGTTTATAACCTTTATATTATTTTTAGATTAATAAAACAAAAAGGTACGTATACTATACAAAAAGGTATTCAAAAAATCATCTGGCTTTTTCTTGTTTTTTTTTTTGGTCTCTTTTGGTTATGATGCCCAAAATCTATTTATATAATATAATATTTGTTTATACCCGAAAAAGATCAAAAAAACTAAATATAAGTATAAAGAAAGCAAAATATTATACCAATATGAGAGATTATATTTCCAAGAAAACATTCTATATAATACTTTTTGTACTTTTTAGCTTTTCTTATACACAGAATATAATATTTGTATTAGACTTTTCTATATTTTCTTTTATTATATAGAAGAAAGATATAAGTTATAGTACCACAGTACATAAGGCATATTATATACAATATAAATCACCCTGAAGTGATCACAATCAAAACAACTTTATTTTCTGCTTTTATTTTATTTACTTATTAGAAATATAATTTGTCTTTTATGGAAGGGCAAAAAAGAAAGAAATTATTATAAAAGAAAAAGAACTTATACTTTGGCCAGCTATATAATACTGTATAGATAAAATAATTAAATAAAACGAGAACGTCTCTTGAATTGATAAGTTGAGATAGTTTCGCATTCGTATATTGTCAATGGTTTTTGTGTGGGTATTTATTTTTCATATATTATTATATAAAGCTATGTGATTAAATAAAGAAAACTAATTTTCTATATACTTTGTTTTAAACTTATATTATTTGCTATAATGATTTGCTCTATAAATAGATATTATCGAGACTTGACGAACAGATTAAAATACTACTGGTTAGTTTGTAACACTTAGAAATATAATTGATAGATTCTCTATGCCAGTAGAGAAAGAAACTTGAATTTTAAATAGAAATTATATGAAAAAAAAAACTAATAATTTATTAATCCTTAATACAATACATAAAACTGGCATCCCTTGTGGGGATTTTTTTTTTAAATAAATTTATTTATAAAAAATGTGTAACATAGAAATATAAATATACACTGTATTAGATATTTAAAGCATTTTTTTATAATAACATTTTATTAGGGCTATCAAATGTAATTATAGAAATTAAATTGGCATCCCTTGTGGGGATTTTTTAAATATATTTAAAAATAAATTGTAACAAAGAATATACATTTACACTGTACTAAGCATTTAAAGTAATTCACATTTTTTTTTTAATTTAAATTTATATTAGGATAATTTATTTTGTAAAATGATAACTAATCCATACTGCGCTAAGTAAAGAATTTTTCAATTTTTTTTTATAAACAAATTGTATTTAGACCATATTTAAATAACAAAAATTAAATTGGCATCCCTTGTGAGAATTTGTTAATTTTAATTTAAATACTAACGAGATTATTATTATAAATTAAAAATGTATTTTTCAATATTAACGCGGAATTCTAATATAAAATTTATTATAAAACTGTAAAAATATAGCAAATTGAACACATTCTAACCGTAATGTGACCTTGACTTTTTTTACTATAAATCGAGTTCTTACCAATTGATTTGACTGAACGAGCACTCAAGTTAT
>JANSTW010044246.1:0-13760 GCA_027564275.1 Diadocidia ferruginosa
GGCTAGTGCGAGTTGCTGACAACACTCCACCTTTGATATAGTCAAAGATATAGTCGTCAATGAAAACCATGGTATCTTTGGAGTAAAGGACACGATGATGATGATGATGAAAAATTGCTAAAATCTATATAACCTCCAATTTAATTCGCTCATTGCTTGTATATATATGGATATATAGGCTTAATGAGTGCGTTTGACTGTTTTGCTTAATTGTCTTTTACATCATTTTGATGGACTTTTTCCTAGTATTTTATAAAATTTTATTTATAAATAGCTTGATAAATGATTAAAATGCTAAATTATCGCATCACGTTGTTTTTCTAGAATAACTATAAATTTAATCCTATGTATACAAAGGATTTTTAATTATTTTAATTCTTAAGAGAATACTATGCAATTATGCATATTGGGAAACATTTTTACGAGCGTTTTTATATAATTAATCAGTTTAATTTAGTAATTTAATTAAAATTAATTTAAATTCACAAAGTATAACAAACAATTAGAAATTCTCGCTTTAACTTTAAGTTAATTATGGACGAGCATATATATGCGAATCCCATAGAAATCTTACGGAAGTTATAAAATTTAAATACATATATCATATCGAGGGCTCCAAAGCATTATGGTATATCTACATTTTGCAAAAAAGAAAGAGGAACAAAAACGTCTATTTACTAATACTTTTAATGAATTTTATACCTTATACTATTAAATTATTTAAAATTACATTTACATTCGAATTTAAATTATTTTTAAATTAACTAATTTTACTTGCAATTAAGTATTAGTAAATAACCGTTTTTGTTCCTCTCTTTCTCTTTTTGCAAAATGTAGATATACCATAATGCTTTGGAGCCTTCGATATGTATGAAATAATTTAGAGTGAATTTAAGACTTGAAAGCGACCTCAAAAGTGATATATGGAGCAAATTTATAACAAATCTTATATAATATAGAATTTTACTATATTAGCAGTCTCAAAGAAGTCTGATGAAAGTAATATGATAGTGGTATCGAAGCCGTATATATAGATGTTTTATGAAAGTCATATTTGAGTCTAATAATTTAAGTCAAGTGTAAATCATATAGGACATTTTAAATGAATTGAAGTGAGTCTTTGACTTATATGGAATATGGAAATATTAAAGAAGTCATATGGGCGTCATAGTGAAACGAATGATATTAGTAAATGGGAGTATGTGGGAGTCAAATGAAAGTCATCTTATAAATTGATAGAAAAGCCATCTGAAAGTGGAAGCCATAACGAGATCATAATAAAAACCCATAGAAGTCATATGGCAATCATATTTCTTTTGTAAGTATTTTGGAGGTCATGGTCATATGGAAGCGAGTATATGGAAGTCATATTGACTTATATGAAAATACTGGAAATCATTTGAAAGTCATTTGGAAATCATTTAAATAATAAAGAAATTTTATGAAAGTCATAGATATCTTATCGAATTTATAGATAAATCATGTGAAAGTGACAACGTGGTCACTATAAACTCACATATAGATGACGAATGATATAGAAGTCATGTGGCAGTTGTATCTTATATTAAAGTAGGTCGTATGGAATTTCAAATCAGTCTTTGGCTTATATGGAAGTTTTGGATGTCGTTTGAGTCATTTGGAAATCATTAAAAAAGTTTTATGGAAGTCATAGTCAACATAAAGTCATATATGGAGGCCATACGAAGTTCTATAAGGAAGTAATATCGATGTCATATTGAAATAGTATATGCCATATGGATTATGATTGAGATTATGGAAGTCGTATACAAATTCGTATGCAAATCATGGTAGATCTATGCTGCAAAATCATTTTAGCAATTCAAACAAAATTGAATAAGAAAAAATGTAACACAAAGTCTATACGATAAAAACAAAACTAATTTTCTATTTTCAGATGTATTTATCTTCTGCAAAATGTATCACTTTAAATTACTCCCCAGGGGAGAATAAATACAATATCATTTCTCTTATACATTTTTACTTTGAAATCTATAGAAGAATAATATGTATTCATATGTCTATATAGTACTGACGTTATAATCATTAATTATGTTTTAAACATATTATGTTTATAGTTTATGTTACCATGCGAAACATACACACAAAATGCGCGAGAAAAAAATCATTTTATTAATTTCGTTTTATTGCCATAGTCTTTGATATTTTAGATATTATTTTTTGATACAGAACGTGATTTAATTTTGATAATGAGACTGTGACTTGTTGTTTTTTTTTCTTCTTCTTTTGTATTTTAAGTTTAGTGTGTCAACAACAAATAATATATTTTATTTACAGTCATTTTATGCTACATGAGAGCATTACTCACTTATAGCATAGAGTCTAATTTTATTAATTAACTATAAATTTAAAAATGCGCGTGTAATAAAAGAATGGAAAATATGTGCGACGTGCTGATTCGTTATGGCTGTTTTCATATTATAATTTCTGTATGATTATTTTAAATATATGTATAAGAACGAACTTAAGATTTCTTAAAGTGAAAAAAAAACAATTAACATTTTCAAAGTTTTTAGCTATACTTTTTTTCAAACACATTGTAGTATATTGTTGTGAATATTTTGTGAATATTTATAATATTGTTTGTATATGGAAAAGAACTATGGAGCCACAGTATCGATTTATATTCAGAAAACGTTGAAAATTTTATGTATGTCTGGTAAATTTTTATATAAAAGTACTTGTAATATATATGATGAGAGTTACTAAACATATAGTATCGAGGAATATATAGTTTATACTTCATTTATATATTTTTAATATATTTATACTTACAAAGTAAGCAAGAAGTTTTGGAGTTTGGTATTTTTTGTAAAGAACTCAACATATCAGAATCAATTATAGGCTTAAAACAAAAGCACTTGTGTGTCTGTCTTGTTTGGACATTTCTAGATTGGTTACGATTATCTCTGGACACTGGGTAATGGCCCAGTGTCCAGAGATAATTTGTATACCACACAGCTATTGTGCTGTGGACGAACCGGAGACAATCGATTACTTTTTTGTGATCCCAATCACTGTCACAACGATCAGGGATCTTTTGCGTTTCCTCAATTCCACAAAGAAGATTTCATATGCTTTTCTTACTTTCTTTTGTTTGCATGGTTCTCGTTCGCGTGGTATCAAAATTACAGTTTTTGCTAATTATTGTCTAACTGGTCTTCCTGGACTTTCCACTGCGTAACCGTCCAATTTTTTAGAACGACAATTGTTTACTAAATTTAAAAATTTTTGTTGAGGCAATAATTCACTGAAGCGATAATTTTCTATATAATATTTCATTTGAGGCCATAATTCGTATATAATTACTTTTTTTTAATTCATTGTAATAATTTTTTTTTTTTAAATACTTAAAAACAAAATATATATATTCATATAGTGGTCAAATACTCAAATGTGAGTAACCACCTGACAAAATTTGAACCAAAAGACTTTTGATTTCCTTCAAAGATCAAAACTTCACAATATCTGTCGCTCGCAACTATCGATTTTTACCCAAAATTCTTTTAAATGAAAATGTCCATTTAAACTTAAATAAAAATATTTTTTAAAAAGTAAAAAGTTTTTTTTTTTTATTATTTTCTCCTCGACTTTCTCACTTTTCTAACCATTGTGTCGATGATTTTTTAAATTTATATATATAGAATTATCTGTACAACATGAATTTTGTGAAAAAGTTTCTTTCGAAGTACTATTACCTATATACACCAAAAAAATAAATAAAAAAGAGGAAATGAAAGGGAACACACCTATATCTACGAACATTAAAATGAAAATGTATATAATACTTATATATAAACATAATTTATATATCAATATAGGTATATGTTTTTTCATCCATTCATGATTTTTCTTTCTGCATTCTTATACAATGTATACTGTTATTTATTTTCGGTCATTGAATTTGATGTCAAACAAATAATAAAAATTATTTTTACACACAAAATATAACATATTGCTGCGATGCTCTTCAAGAGTGACACTTTTCAAAAAACAATAACTTTGAGTTAATAAATTCAACTGACCAATTTTTATTAGCTGGCTTATAAACAAGATTTTATTTTTCAAACGTACTATTGCCGTCTATAAACCGAAATACAACTTTTTTGGAAGTTTAACGAAACTTCTTTTGAAAATCTTCGAAGTCTTTTAAAAGTCTTGAAAGCTTTTTGGAAGACACATAAGTATTTTAGAAATCTTGGAACTCTTATATATAAGATTAGTTGGTTTAAGTGGCTGATACATCACAGAATCCTAAAATACGCAGGGATCTGAAATGCTATTATATGATCGAGTATATGATACTACAAATTTCACTTATATCTTATATGTTGAATAGATTAACTCTGTAAAATTGAACGTGACGCACACCTGTAGTTTCAAGTGGAATATACGAAACACCGTATATAGATCGACAACTATATTATATAATATATATTATATGGCTCAGATCATTCGAAATAAATTTCGTAATCTTCTTGATACCGAAAAAACTCCCATATTTTGTATTTATAATTTAGTGACGAATGTTAGACTCAAACCACAGATCTACCAAAAATATACAAAATATTTTTATTTTTAATAAAAAATTTCAAATTTTATTATTGATTTGACGTTTCGTCCAAAACAATGAACATCATCGAAAATACTCTAGAATTATACAAAAATATTCATTTAGTTGACGCCTCAACTATATAACTGCATCGCTCTTATAGAGGGAAGGTTTTGTTATAGTCTTAATTATGATTATTTTACCGGAGTATCTTATATAAATACTGTCATATTTAAAAAAAGAAAAATGAAAATTGGAAATTTTTATTGGATATTTAAATTTAATTTTGTGATCTTTTTAAATTTTCAATTTAACTTGGAAAGACAAAATTTGGTCAGGATGTTACTCCTTCGGTTAAAACAGTTTAGAATCGAAGAGGTAAAATTTTCTGATTTTTTTACTGTCACCCTTGCAGAGCACAAGCGATATAATAAAGTAATATACCTATAACAATATAATTTATACTTTCATACATCATTGTATATAATATTATATCTAACTAATCAGAAGTTATATATAATATATAGAAATAAGTAAAAGTTTCGAAGTTCATTAACAATAACCAAAAAAAAATATTGTCTATTTAGATATGAATTGGAAAAAATTGTTTATATTTATAAAATTCTCGATAAAATTGATCATGCGAATTATAAGTACATTATACATCCATATTAATTCTATGTCAAATGAAATACATCGCAACAACAACAAATTTATGTATAAAAGATAACAAAATTAGATAATAAAGCTTAAGTGCGGAATAAACAAATACTAATTATACTTCGAATTATTTTGTTGTTGTTGTTAATTTGAGCACAATTAAGCTTTTATAATATATGTACCGAAATTATATGACAAACATATTTAATAAAAACAAACTAAAAATAAGATATAAATGTATCAAATTATATACAAATAGTTCATTACGTTTCTTCTGTTTTCACTTATTTATTGTGCGAGCATTTTTTGTCATATGTGACACAATTTATTGGCAAACAATACATGTAGAGCAATTGTATAATGTTTAAAGGAAAGTGAAAATGTTGCACTCGCCTATAAAGCGAAAAGAAAATGTTAATTGTACTTTTGTTAGATTTTTATTACAGAAAGTAGAGGAAGCCTGTGCACAGAATATGCACAGAACACAGAAGCGGTCAAAGATTGATAGGCACGGGTACCATTTCTGTGACACTGAAAGGTTTGTATATACAAGGAAAGCTCGTGATCATTTCAATTCAACTGTCAGTGGAGTTCCTCAGCCACTCCAAAGATTGGAACGTATAGACCCATCTTCAAATTAATAAGGCACTGGAACTATTCCAGTGTCACATTTTTAATACAAAATAAGTCTCACGAATCTTTGCCTGAACGTCCGATAAATGTATTCCACTCTGTATATTATATATGCTATTTTGAAAATATTTTTTAGAAACATTCATTTTCTGAAAATTTATTATTTTCTTAAATAAAATAAACTTTGTTTTATAAAAATCGATGCATAAATGATGTGGTGATACACGGCAATTAAGTGTCTCAAGAGCCGCCATCTTGAATAAGTCCGCCATTTTGCAAAATATCCTTAAAAATCATAAAATATTAAAGCTATATTTAATTAAAAAATTTAATAAAATCTGTTAATTTTTTAATGACTCAAAAATGATTTTCGTTTTGGCCGCCATCTTGAATATCTCCGCCATTGGATTTTTTTCTTGGAAACATTGTCAAAAAATCTGACTTTATTTTTGTTTGTCATAATCATAACAAACAAATTTATTGCTTTTAACAGCATAAAATAAGCCAAGTGGACAGTCTTAGACCTGACTATACTAATCGAATGAATAAACTTTTCGTTTTATTGTTTGTATCAACAAATATAGTATGACAACAAGAGAACAAAAAACTATATATTGTTCTATATACTATTTCGAGTACCATCTACAATATACATATAACATAAAAGAACTTTAGAGGAAACGAATTAATCATGACGAAATTTTCACTTATTATATAGAAACACCATAACAATCTCGATAACAATAGAAAAAATTAAACACAAATATAAGCTACAAATTCAATCAATTATTCAGAAGTATATAGTTAGTTATTTATCTTATTTATACAAATTATTTATTTAATGATTTTAATAATATTATCGTGAACATATAATATAATTCGATTGCCCAACTTTAAAAAAAGCAATATTTGTTTAAAACATGAATTAAATTAATCAACGCAAGTTGTATAGTTCGAGTAGACAAATTTTAAATCATATACAATACTGACTTTATAGATTGAATTCCTTTTGAGTTTAACGGCCGTATATATTTATAAATATTATATTATATGACACAACATTTAAATTTTATTGCTCGTATAATATAAAATATATTTTTTTAATGATTTTGATAGTAGAAATATATAATTAACCTCTTTTGAAAAATATTAATTGTATATTATATGTATAGTGTCGTTGCAATCTATACATATAAACTTTTGTTGTAATAATTTATGGAATTTATGGAACAATTTTAAAATATTTGATTGGTTCGTTTTAAAAATTTAAAATTTGTACATGTACAAAAAAAACGTTTACACAATACAAAGTTAAGAGTGTCTTTAAAATCAATACATATTTCATAATTCAATTAAACTCGCGTGTAATCAATCACCTATATGTAGAAATCATGGAATAAGAATCATAAACACACTTGTAGAATTCATATATGGAATATAGCGATCGAACTTCATAAAACGTAAATATTTCGAGTGCAGAATTAATATATACAAAATTTCCACTTTCGGAAATCAGTTATCATGAAAAACATAAAAAATTCCGAAAATTAGTTCGGAATTTAGAAATCACGGAAACTTTATTAGAATTGAAAAGACTGACATAATATAATAATTTTTTATATTTTAAAATATCACATTTTCTTTGAAATTATTACCAAATCCGAAATGATTACCAATTGCCATGCTATTGAAAAAACAAGCACTTAACTTTCCAGTATTAGTTTAATATGTGGATCTTGATTTTTAGCGAACTATCCCACTTCAGAAATATTAGCCCGCTAAATTATTTACAAGAAAAAAAAAACTTATTTTATCCCACTGCCTTGGGTTGTCGGTCAACTAATGCATAGGCCCTCGAGTGAATATCGACTGCCGTATATTAATGCAATGATTAAGCTCCCTACACATCCGCTACCAAAGGCAGATTATGAGAACACGCAATCAAAAAAGGGATTTTCTTGAGGTGCGGCAACTATATATATCATTTTATATAGAGATGGTTAACATTTTTGATTTCGAAATAATTTCTGATCTCTGAAATGAATTTCGTAATTTTCGAAATCATTTCTTATTTCCAAAATCATTTCTGATTGATACTCTGCCTTTGGTAGCGGATGCGTAGGGAACTTAATCATTGCATTAATACGGCAGTCGATATTCACTCGAGGGCCTATGCATTAGTTGACCGACAACCCAAGGCAGTGGGATAAAATAAGATTATTTTTTCTTGTAAATAATTTTGCGGGTTAATATTTCAGAAGTGGGATAGTTCGCTTAAAATCAAGATCCACATTATAAACTAATACTGGAAAGTTAGGTGCTTGTATTTTTAATTAATATCGCGTGTTACGAAAAAACAATACCCTTTTTTAATCAATACACGAGGTGTATAATATCGTAGAAAGAAAAAAATATATACTTTGTGTGTGGCCACGTGTCAAATAGAAAAGTACGGTAATATTGTACAGTGTTGCGGTGTAGCTGCATAACAATATTCCACTTCAGTCAATAGACACAGTGCGGTTGCGGTCTCGTTTTGCGATTTTATTGTCACCGCGTGTGCAGGAGATATAGAGTGCAAGGTCTGGGGATGGAGGTAGATGCCGGGTTGCCCAAACGAGAAGAATGCAACCCCTTGTTTACATTTTGTATTATCTAGGGTTCAAGATGGTCAAATAGAAGCGTGTTCGTTTTGGGAGTGGTGGACTCATTGTGGAGGTTTGTCATTTTGAGACCGATTCAGAACGCATGGATTCAAGAAGTGGCTGGTGCTGAATGCTGATAGAATAAAACAAGGGTCATCCAAATTGATGATTTTTCTTTTAATGAGTTGAAGAAGGAAAGAGTGTTGAAAACTATATGAAGTTCTGGTTTGCTTTAGATGGATTGCTCTTAGTTAAGGTTACAACGTTTTTCGGAATTGAAAGAGGATCGGTTTGCATATCTTAAGAAATAAAACCAAAGAGAATCTGTGTGTCGAGCTGCGTGTATATATCCCAAAAATATAAAAAAGAGGAAATTTTGTAAAATTTGACAAAAAATATTAGCATATAGAGAAAGTTTTTTACCAGTAGACGGATTTGGCCACAATTTGGTGGGAATGAATTTTTAGTAGTCCTATTTTCTGGGATTGCATTGAGAGTCTCTGGGTTAAAGGAGGGGCTCCCATACGATTTTTATCTCGATTTTTATATAAAAATCGCAAAATATATGAGTATCGAGGGGGTACTTATATGTGGAAGTCCTGGGACAACCTCTATGGATGCCATATGAAAATGAAAGTCATGGAAGTCAATGGAAGTCATATGGAAGTCATATGGAAGTCATGGAAGTCATGTAAGTCATGTGGAAGTCATATGGAAGTCATATGGAAGTCATATGGAAGTCATATGGAAGTCATGGAAGTCATAGAAGTCATGTTAAAGTCATATGGACGTCATGAAAGTCATATGAAAGTAATATGGAAGTCATGGAAGTCATTTAAATATAGAAGTCAGTGGGACACAAATTTTCAAGTGATTCCTTCTCGGAGAGTTTTACGGATTTTGGTAAATTTTAGTGTGGGTGGTTTTTTATTGTCTCTATACTCTGGAATTCCATAGTTTTTTGTTCAAAAATGTTAACTAATTTTGTGCTCGGCATTGTGTCAGTTTTCAAATGTTAAAAGATAGTAAAAGCAGCATCCCAGTTATGCTGGGCACTCTCGGACCGATTTTTTTTTTACTATATATATAAGAAGTATAGTTAAATTATTAATAATTAAAATTTGTATAAATGCAAATTATATATAAAATTTAAAAAAAGAGTTTGAGGTCATATTAAGAAGTCGCAGACAATCATATATTTTATTCAATTTGTATAATATTATGTTCATTGTGTTCATTTAAAAAAAATGCGCTGAATAATGAAATAATTGAATTTTCTTCTCGCAGCTCTATTATATATAGGAGCTATATCAAAGCTTTATCATAATATTCACAAAATAAACGGGGGAAATGAATGAGACTTTAGATATGTAAGTATGTAACTGAATTTATATGTACGGGTTTTGCATTTTTTATTGTCATTTTTAATGTTTTTCATTTAGTTTTTTTTTTCTTATTCCTTACATATTGTGTTAATTTAAATAAGAGTACTTATCGTGTGCCATATTATATATTATAATAATAAAATATAATTAAAATTAAATTTTATTGTCGTAACAAAACAGAAAAAAACGTTTAATTATTATTTATATCTTTGGGACAAAGTTGCATTTTTCTCTCGTTTTTTCTTGAATAATATTTTAAGAATTCGTCATATTATATTGTTGTAGCTTATATATTGAGTTATATATAGCAATATATAGCTTAGCTATACATACCAATTAAACTAATTATATGTACATTTGAGACATATTATCAGCATTTTTGTTTAATTGGAATATATTAATCTTCTGTATATAGTAACTCTAACTATATCATATGAAAATACGTAATTACTTTTAGTAAATATATTAGATTTAGAACAATTAAATATTTGAACCATTCATTTAAAATTTCCCTTTTTGAAGTATCCATATGAATGATGCAATATGTTAATAAGTGTTATGGGTTGACATAGTCTTACTTTATATCAAAATAAAATAGGTATATGTTGTAAAATTGAAATTGAATTTTCATTTAAAGATTTGACCAGCTAGAGTGTATATAGGGGTTGATGATTGCATAGTAATATGCGATTATCCTCTTGAGTTTAATTTCCCCTCGAATTTGGATCTGTAATCGTTGATGTTTAATGATTGTATAATGTATATAATATATATTGAGGTACGAGGGGGTACTTACATGTTGAATTCCTGGGACAATTTCAATGGAAGTCATGTGGAAGTCATATGGAAGTCATGGAAGCGAGCATGGAAGTCATATGAAAGTCATGTGGAAGTCATATCGAAGTTATGGAAGTCATGGAAGTTATATGGATTCATATGAAAGTCATTTGGAAGTCATATGGAAGTCATGGAAGTCATAAGGAAGTCATGGAAGTCATATCATATGGAAGTCGTAAGGAAGTCATAGAAGTCATATGAAAGTCATGTGCAAGTCATGGAAGTCATATAGAAGTCATATAGAACTCATATGGAAGTCATGGAAGAAGTCATGTGAAGTCATATCGAAGTCATTGAAGTCATATAGAAGTCATGGAAGTCAAATGAAAGTCATGTGGAAGTTATGGAAGTCATTTAAATATGGAAGTCAGTGAGGCAAATATTTTTCAATTGATTACCATCTCGTCGAGGTGTATTTTCTTCTTTAATGAGATCATATAACCATTAAATTATAGCAATGAAATTATGAATTCAGATAATTTTAAATAAATTATATCGATGGTTATAAACTTATAAGTATGTCCTTATTGAGAAATTCGAATATTAATAATGAATAAATGTAAATTAATATATATTCTATAAT
Organism: Diadocidia ferruginosa; assembly: GCA_027564275.1. Taxonomy (NCBI): domain Eukaryota; kingdom Metazoa; phylum Arthropoda; class Insecta; order Diptera; family Diadocidiidae; genus Diadocidia; species Diadocidia ferruginosa. Next base: position 11,335 of record JANSTW010044246.1, read on the forward strand.
AATCCGGAACAAAAGACAATATTATTTCAATATTTTATTATTTTACACATCAATCCATATTTTAAAATACATTCAAAATTAAACCAAATCAAGGACTCGGCCTCGAACTACATTTTTTTCCACATATTTCTTTCGTTTTATTTTCTTTTATATACATAAACATAGAATGTGTATCTCGATGTGTATATTTAAAAACATCTTATATATTCCCATTTGTATATAATGAAAAATATTGATGAATATTTTTAAATAAATTTCATATTTTATATTTTATATTTACAAGTGATTTGTGTCATAACATTACCAAATAGAAAAAAAGTATAACATTTATGTTTATCTTAATTTGTTGGGTTCAATATAATAAATAATACATTTTATTGTTTTTAAATTGTGCATAATATATAGAGGAAAATTAAGTCGATGTCAAATCTATACAGTGATATTATAATTTATATAGAAATAAATAAATTCAATTGTATAATTTACAAACAACGCACTTGAATTATAATTTCAAATATAAAAATTTAAAAAAAATAATAGAAATTTGAAATTAAAGTGTTACCAAATTATTTGAGTCAAACCTTAAAGTGTTTATAAAGATTATTTTATGCATTTCTATACAGTGACGTATATCCAAAGGAGTGCTTTATCGTCTTCCCCAAAAAATAAGTAAAAGAATGTCAAATACAACCGAACCCCCTGCTTTGTTTTAATTTGAACGTGCATTCTGCAATCCATAATACTAAAAGTGTAGCTCTTGTCAAGACCTTTCATTTGACATTACACAATTCCTATATAAATGTTTTTATTTCGATATTTTTCATACTTAGGTAATGCGCTTCCCATTTTGAAAGGGGATGAGCATTAATTTGCATACAAACTTTAAACCCCCCTCCGAAAGGGGTCCGAGCGCCGAAAACTCGAATAACAAACGTTGTTCAGGGGAGACCCCACTACAACCCTACAAAGTTTGGAGAGGATCCAAGAGGTGGGGGGAATTCTACACTTCAGCCCATTTCGGAAATCCCTTCGGAAATCCCTTCGAAAATCACGAAATACATTTAGAAATTATTTCGAAAATGAGAAATAATGGAATATTTATACAATATTGGCTAGAGATTTTATCGAGTGGGTTAACCATGGGACAACCTTATGAAAATCATTTAGAAATTATTTTAAAAAAATGGAGACCATTTCAAAAAACTTAAATTTTTGAAATTTGGAAATCAGTGGGACACCATTTTTCATAGTGGTTAACCCCTCGGGTTTTGCCCTCCACTTGAAGTGAAGAATCTTCAATTAACGAACAAGAAATCTCTCCTCAAAAAAAATTTAGATGTAATAGATGTTATCGCAAGTCTTATCGAAATGTAGTGTGTGTACACAAAACCATTTACGTGTGCAGTTATTTATATGCGACCAATTTAAGTCATCTTGCTAACAACTTAAAAAATATATGAATCATGAATAATTTGTGATCATTTAATTTATTATCCTATAGCTATATATACAGTATAACTACACTAAGCTATATTATGACTAAGTAATAATACACAAAAATAAAAAAAATTTAAAAAACAAAAGATTAACAAAATTTACTCTAAAACTGGAAAACTGCAATAAATGTTTGTCATTTCATTGCACCTTCCTTATACACATTTATGATGAATATTAAGATACATTTCTACGTATCCACATATAATACCTCCGCTGCATACTATAAAAACAATTCAAAGAAAATCTTTTTGTTTTATTTTGTTAGAAAGTATATTTTAGTATTCGTGACGAAGCTGTTTAGGTCGAGGTTTAGGTAGTTTATAAATCTTGAAATCTTAGGTGCGATATAAATGTAAAGATCTTTCTAACCAAGTTTTTATTACGTTAAACCCGAGGTACTTAAAAAAATATAATACAACTTGAAATTTACATAAACATTTTTGAAAATTAAATCGAGGGGTTAACCACTATTGGAAAACATGGAACCTTATGGAAATTATTTGGAAATCATATCCAAAAATGGAAATCATTGAAATTTGGAAATCAGTGGGACACAATTTTTCATAGTGGTTAGCCCCTCGAGGGGAAAACCACTTACGGAAATCGTGGGAAGGCTGCGGAAATCATTTCGGAAAAAAGAAATTATTTTCGGAAATCACGAAAATCATTTCGGATATCAGAAATTATTTTCGGAAATCAGAAATCATTTCGAAAATCAAAATTTAAATACTTTAGTCTTCACACAAATGGAAATCGAGGGGTAACCACCAGAAAAAAATTTCTTCCACAGACTTCCAATTTAAAAAGTCTTCCAAGGCTTCCAAAAGACTGACAAGTCTTCCAAGCGAGGGCGGGTTAACCACTATTGGAAATCATGGGACAAGCTTGTGGAAATCATTTCAAAAAATGGAAATCATTTGGAAATCATT
>JANSTW010044257.1:0-13759 GCA_027564275.1 Diadocidia ferruginosa
TTTTACGAAATTTAGTAAAGTTTGATTAAATTTTGATCAAATTTAGAGATATATCATGAAATTCAACAAACACTGATTAAATTTAAATATTTTCATATGAAACTTGATTAGATTTGCTGAAAAGTCAAAGATATTTGATTATTATTAGAACACTTGACCAAACTATGATCAAATTTAGACGATATTTCATTAGAATCGATAAAGTTTGATTACATTTGATTAAATTTAAAGATATTTGATGACAATTTAGAACACGTCAAGTGTCAAGTAATGAATTAAGTATTGTTCATGAAATTTGGTAATTTTTTTTTTGATTAAATTAAAATATTTTTATATAAATCTTAATAACATTTGATAAAATTTCAAATTTATTTAATCAAATTTTAAAACATTAAAATATGGTCAAATTTAACGATACTTCAAAAACTCAACAAATCTTGATCAAAAACTTTTATAATGTTCGATCAAATTTAGAGATATTTGAAAATTTCAAATGATCAAATTTAAAGAAATTTTATGAAATTCGACAAAAACTGACAAAATTTGGAAAAAAAATAAAAACTTTGATAAGATTGGTTTAAATTTCAATCAAATTTAAAGATATTTGATAAAATTTTAGAACAGTTGACCAAATTACCATCAAATTTTAGAAAACTTAACCAAAAAATGATCAAATTTACCAATAGTTCATAAAATTAAAATAATTAAATGATAAAAGTTCTTGACTAATAAACAATGATCAAATTTAACGCGATATTTCATTAAAAAATTCAACAAAGACTAATAAAAATTAAAAAAGTCTTCAAAAAATAATGAAAAAAAATTAAATTTTTATCAAATTTGAATTGTTTTTATAAAAAAAATTGATCAAATTTAAATATATTGGATCAACATTATAGAACATTAATTTTCTTTGAAATTTGATAATTTTTTTTATTTTCATAAAATTTATTTAATTTTGATCAGATTTGTTTAAACCTCAAACATATTTGATCAAATTTTTAACACTTGGCCAAATTTTGATCAAATTTAAAGATATTTCATCAAATGTCAATCAAAAACTAATAAAATAACAAAATCTTCGAAATTTGATAAAAATGTCATGAAATTTAGAGATATTTGATGAAATTTAAAGACACTTAATCAAACATTGATCAAATTTACAGATATATTTAAACTTCAAACATATTTGATCAAATTTGTTTCATTTGACCAAATAATGGTCAAATTTAACAATATTTTATAAAATTCACCACCGATCGATTAAATTCAAATATTTTTATATGAAATTTGATCAGATTTGATTAAACTTCATATTCATTCATATAGTTGATCAAATTTTAGAGTACTTGACTAATAAACTGTGATCAAATTTAACGCCATATTTCATTAAAAAATTCAACAAAGACTAATAAAAATTAAAAAAGTCTTCGAAAAATAATGAAAAAATTAAATTTTTATCAAATTTGATTTTGTTTTTAGAAAAAAAAATTGATCAAATTTAAATTTACTTGATCAAAATTATAAGACATTATTTTTCTTTGAAATTTGATAAAAAAATTTTATTTTTATAACATTTAATGAAATTCGAACAGATTTGTTTAAACCTCAAACATATTTGATCAAGTTTTTAACACGGCCAAATTTTGATCAAGTATACAGATATGTTTCATGAAATTTTACAAGATTTGGTGAAATATTTGGCTAAAAATTGAACAGCATTTCATAATTTTTTTTTAAAAATGAGATGGATTTTTGTTATTTTATATAGATAATTGGAGCCTACTTAAAGCCTTAAGAGACTTAACTGACACGTCACATATAGTTATCATAGCCTTGCAATAAATTTTATATTGAAATTCTTGCAAAAATTGCCTAAAATTAAAAAAAAATATTTTTTAAAATTGTTTTAATTATTTTTTGCGCATTTTTTATGTACAATTTTTTAGATGATGAAAAGTTTTGAATATTTTTAAATATTTTCGAAAAATTACATACGTATAGAAAAGAGCTTTATAATATATAGAGATAGGAAAGTTTTGCAGCAGCTTTATAGAAATCGATTATGAGATTAGGAGGGAGAATAAGGTTTTAGGGAGAAAAAATTGGTTCGGTTAAGTATATATAGTATATAAAGATTGTTTTTATAGAAACACAACATTAATTATATAAACAGTTTGAAGGTTTTTTTCCCCTATAAAGATATCTAAAATTTATAAAACAACTGGTCAGATATTTTAACGACTAATAAAATTGATAGTTTTAAAAAAACAATTCATGAATCAATTGCTATTTGTAGCTGTATAAAATAAAAGGAGCCTCGGCAGGTAAGTATATTAATAATAATATGACTAATGTCATATTTTGTTTGGTTATGTTTTTCTGTCAAAATTGTATATAGCTTAAAACTGTTGTTTGGCTTTGAAGTATAAATACAAAAGAGTTATTAATTTTTATGGTTTTTTCTTTACATTTTAAGTACTTTTTATATGGACATTTAATATTTTTGTTCTTAATTTTTAAATATACCTCTATATACATAATACATAAACTAAATTGCAATAAATATTATTGATGTTAGTTTAAATATAATTATGTTTATTTTTTAGGTTATGTACACTGTGGTATATTTATATTTTACATTATTTCGACAAAATATAAAACATGACATTATGATGAGTGGAGAAGGTTGTATTAGAATAATTTGTAGTCCCTGCACGCATCGCATTAAAAAAAAAGGTTACGGCATCAACAGTTTCATATATTCTGTGCACCTGTGACGTAAGCGTGCACCACATTTCTACAACCTTGTTCACTCATAACATGAATTTCTATATATCATGTATTTATATAATGATTTTTTTTTAAATAATTTTATACTTTATTGTCTATTATATTTATATAATATTTATTAATAATAATCTAACAAATTATTTACAAAAAAACGAATTAACTAATAGTTAATTTAAATAAAATATATTCATATTCTAACAACTATTAATATAATATTTCGGTTAACTAGTTATATATACCTACATGTATGGGTTAATATTTTTTTAATACTGAGTTTTAATTTATGTTTTTTTTTAAATTTGTGATAATTTTTTTTGTTTGTTTTATTTTTACGATATGACATTTTGTGAGGTTTAATTTTTTTTTTTTAATTAATAAAATGTCTAAGAAAAATAATTTTCTAAATTCAGAAATTAAAAACAAAATGGCAGTGTTTACAAAAAATGTTTAAATAATAATTTTTCTATATATGAAAGCACAAAATTTATTTTATAATAAATTATTGTATAGACAATATGTTTTTTTTTAAGATATACTTGTAGAAGGTGCCCAAACAACATTCAAAATTGAATTTTTAATTTTTTCGTTAGCCTGGTAAAATAATAATTTAAAAAAAACTAAATTTAGCCTTAATTTTTGGTGTATACTTATGTTATCACTATTTAAAAGTTATAGCATACATAAAAAGCTGATAAACTGTGCTTATTAGTTATTACAATAGACTCAAACAATGATTTAACCATATTCCATGTATAATAAAAGTCTCATTACATATGGCGCCCAGCATTGAATATAATAAAGGTTATACTTAATTTAAAATGTATATCAGTATAGACAAGCTCAAATGTTGAGACAGTTAATTAAACTGAGAAATAAAATAAAAATATCATTGCATTTGGCGCCCAACGTGAAATATAATACCGAATGTACCAAGACTAAAGTTAAACTGAATGTTCCCGAATAAAAAAGCTCAAATGTAGAGAGACAGTTAACTTAGCTAGGAAATTTGTTAAAACAAATATTTGTATCATAACATTTGGCGCCCAATATGGGGTATAATACCGAATATACTATAAGCACATATTAAAAATGTATATACATTTGAAAAAACAATGCAGTTAATTAGGGAAATTTATTAGGAAGTATTTTTTTTTCATTACATTTGGCGCCCAACGTGAAATATAATACCGAATGTGCTAAGACTAAAGGTAAACTTGATGTTCCCGAATGGAAAAGCTCAAATGTAGAGAGACATTTAATTTAGCTAGGAAATTTGTTGAATCAAATATTTTTATCGCAACATTTGGCGCCCAACGTGAAATATAATACCGAATGTACTAAGACTTAAGCTAATCTGAATGTTCCCGAATGGAAAAGCTCAAATGTAGAGAGACAGTTTTGTTAAAGCAAATATTTGTATCATAACATTTGGCGCCCAATATGGCGTATAATACCGAATATACTATAAGCACATATTTAAAATGTATATGCATTTGAAAAAACTTAAATGCAGTTAATTAGGGAAATTTATTAGGAAGTATTTTTTTTTTCATTACATTTGGCGCCCCACTTTTGGGTGTATTAAACGAAAAACTAAACCTAGATAGTTTATTAGGCCAGAAATGTCTTTTAAAAAATATATTTTTGTTGCTTGGGCTTGTACTTGTATATTATATAAAGTTTTTCTCCAAATTATCGCAAAATAAAATAAATTTAAGAAATAAAGCTTTGTATATAACAAAGTTTTTGCCATGCCAAAAACTATATATAAGAACTAAACAAAATATGACAAAAAAAAAGCCAAAATTTATAATTTTGAACATTTTTGTTTTAAAAATATTTTTTAAAAAATTTTAATAAAATAAAAACAATGGTTTTTTAAGCTTGAAAAAATCTTGTATAATTTTTTGCTCTTTTACTTATCTTATATACAGCAGCTGGGTAGATAGATCATGCGGTGCAAATACGATGCGAGTAATAATGCGATATAGAAAATGCACACGGAGAAAACTATATACGTCCTTTTTTCTATAAATCGTCTACAGTGTTGTATAATTCCTAGATGAAGGAAAATTTGTTAAAACAAAATCAAAGAAAATCGTAATAATTTGATATGAATGAAAATTCTTAGAATTTTTTTTTTTAAATGAAAATGATTTTGAAAGGAAAAAAAAAGTTTTTTTTAAATCTATGAGATTTTTAAAATTTTAATAAATAAAAATGTATTTACCTCTACATTTAAGCGTTAATTCAGTTTTACATCTATCCACTCTATATACGTGTTGCTGATCTAATCTTTCTATATTTGCTTTGAGTACTTCTAAATCTTTCATTCAATTGAAAGGACATCAATTTTTTTTTGAAGTTCCTTTCGTGTGATTAAATAAATTCTATTCTTCTTAACGTCAAGCTTTTGGAATAAAAAGCTTTGTTCTATTTTTTTTTCTAAATGAAAATTATTTTAATACTTTTGAATTAAAAAGTCAAATAATTAGCAACTTTACCTTTTTTTAAAGCTTTTGCAAATCATACCTTTTCTTCTAATTTGAGTACTTACAGGAAGAAATCCTTCTTCCTTTTTTGTTGCAATTTGAAAAATCGAATTTTGAACAATTTTCTCGGGTGTGGTCCTGGTCCGGTATAGATCTTTTATCGGTTTTATTTAAAAAAAAAATATTTTGAACTTAAAAAAAATAATCCTCAATGTGGATGTGTTCCTCGGATGTCTGATACTCTGATGAAGCATTTAGTTTTAATTTCTCACTAATAAATTATAATTGTTTTCTATCACAAAGGAAGGTTTAATATGTTCTATTATTATATTTTATGTCAAGGATGCGGCAAAATTTCCTAAATTTATTTCACAAATTGTTTTGTTATGATAATGATTTTTTTTAAGAATTGATTTAATATTATTTGAGTTTTTAGAAATTTTAAATTTAGAAACGCAGACTTTTAAGTAGTAAGAATTATTTTTTGTATTATACAATTTATGTTAGAAAATAATTTATAGATATTTAGATTAGTATAAATGTTATGTGTGGTTTAGAAAAAGCTCTTAAGAAAACCGGCAGGACCAGCCTGATTGTATTGGTTGGCATAATGTTGGGAAGGAATTTTTTTGTTAATTACACAATTCAAGAGTTAGTAAAGAAAATCCGAAAAAATTACCTCAGCTTGTTGCTGTTGTTGTTGTGCTTGAGATCGTAATTTGGCTTGAGCATTTTTAAGAGCTCTGAAAAATAGAAATTATTAGAGAAATCCTTTTATTTTGGAAAAATCTAACGTACTGTTGCAAATCCATTACGGTTTTTTCTTTAGCATTTTGTTCTTCTTGCGTCATTTGTACAACTTGCAGCAATCGTTCGGTTTCTTGAGCCGATTTTGTTGCTTCTTCCTTGGCTTGTTCGAATTGTTTCTGAACGCTGTGTATATAGACAGAAAATTAGCCTTTCATTTTTGAAAAAAAAATAAACTTACATTTCCATTTGACGTTGTGTTTCGGTTAGCTTCTTATTAAGTTCACCGGCAGCGGCTGCAGTTCCACCAGCCTTTGATTAGAAATTAAATGAAAAATTAGAATTTATAACAGATACCTAGGAACACCTCTAAAAACGTACCTTTTGCAATGATTTCTCTAATTGATCCATTTGTTCTTTTCGCTTTTGTAATTGCTTATCAAATTCAATGAGTTTCTTTTCCTTTTCTTCGATATCTTTTCGCTTTGTTTCAATAGCTTTCCTGAAATTTCCGAAAAATTCAATTTTATTTCAATTTTTATTTTGTATTTATTTTTTCACAAACCTTTGCTCTTCGAACAATTTTCGTTCACCGTCAACGGCCTTTGCCTGACCATCCAATTGTTTCTTAAATTCTTCCATTTGCTTAAGCTGTGCCTCGATTTGCTTGCGCTGAGCATCGTCCATGGGCTGTTTGGAGACATTGTTCTGTTGTTGAGCAGCAGCTGCTTGGGCTGCTTGCATTTTTTTGGTGGCATCATTGAGATCCAACTATTTTAAATAAATTGAGTTATTTTTATTTATTTTTTAATTTAAAAATTAAATATTAAATAAAATATCAACCGGTAATCGTAGTATTAAGTTTAAAAACAGATTTTTGACTAAACTACATCTTTAGCGCTTACGGGCAAAGCTCCTAATTTGATCTTCTTTTTCGAAAGAAGGCATCCAAGACTTTCATTTGACAGTTATCAAATTGTTTTACTCCGACCCCGCCCATCCCTACGCATAAATAGATTTAAAAAAAAACAGATTTTTGCCCCACCCACCTACATGGAGTGTTCAATTTGCTTTAATTTTTTTAATTTAATCCTTCTCCCATCTAAAGGGATTGAGAGCTACAAATGTTAAGAGTCTGGGCTGCAAAAAAATTTGTAAACCCATTTTATAACGATTTTTTAGATCGCACTTTAAAGTTTAAGTACTGATGAGGCTAATAAAATAATACCGAAACGTAACTCAAAATAAAAAAAAAATATTTACTAAAATAATAAAACAATAACATTTTAGACGAGAGCCAACAAATTATTTAAGAATTAAAATGACCGCACCTGGCTTTTTTCCAGTTCTTGAACCAGCATTTCCAGCTGAGCCTGGAAACGTTCCTTTTCCACATTTGAGGCTTGCAAGTCTTTCTTTAGTTTCTCCATTTCTTGGGTAATTTGCGGTGATGGTTGAGCATTTTGTTGCGCTGCTGCTGGTTGCTGCTTCTGTAAATTAGCCATTTGTTGCAGTTGTTGTTGCAATTGTTTTTCCATAACCTAGAGATAAAGGAAGGATTTAAATTATTTAGAAGTTCAAATATTTTTAAACTCTTCATACCTGAACCCTCTTGTGCATTTCAGTTGCAGCTTTATCTGCATTATCGGCTCGATTTTTCTCTTGTTCAACGACTTTTCGCCATTGTTCCAGTTCGTTGTCCCCTCTGGCTCCGGTCTCTTGCAAACGTTGTTTTAAGGCTTGTATTTCAGCTTGTAATCGCTGTGATTCTTGAGGATTTGGTTGATTTGGTAGCTTAGGATTTTGTTGCATTCTACAAGTAAATGGGTTTTAGGGTTTGTTTTTTTAATAATAAATAATTTAACCTCTTATTTTCCTCCCTTGTTCGTTGCAGTTCTTGTTCGGTAGCGTTAAGCTCTTGTTGGAAATTCATTAGCATATCTTGACTCTTTTCAAGTTGCTGAATCAGTTGATCTCTGTAGAAAATTGTCATTATTATTCACTGTGGACAAAATATATGACAATAAAAAACCTTTCGACTGTTAGTTGTTTCGATTCAGTCTCCAATTTCATGATGGTCTTCTCAATTTGTCCTGAATGAGTATTTTGTTTTTCGTACATCTTGACGGTCTGTTTGAGGGCTTCTTTTTCGGATTCGGCTCTTTCAAGACGTTCATGGAAGCGGCTAAGCTCGGCCGACATTCGTTCGAATTCAATTCTGGTGGATTCGTTAGCCTCTTGTTGTTTGGCCAGATGTAATTGTGCCTTTTCCAGTTCTTTCGCGAGACGACCAGCCTCCAATTCAGTTGCGTCCCGAGTCTGAAATTGATTTTGTACGTGTTTTTCAAGAAAGTTGTATAAAAGTTGATTTACTTGTAGAGCCTTTTCTAGTCGATCGCGTAGTCTATCAACTTCAGCTCTATCTGATGGGTTAACGACACCAGGACTAATTGCATTGGTACTGGGGCGCATACGTTCAGCATCTTTAATGAGCTTCTCATGTTTGTCTCGAACTTTCTCGCACTCGATATGAGCTCGTTCCAGTTCGCTTCTTTGCTTTTCCTGAAAAAAACTTGTTTATGGTCAATGTAAAATAAAAAGTTAAACCTGTTACTTGGTTCGCTATAAGCTTAGCTACTTCGCCCTTGGATAATTCCAATTGCAGCGACACCTCGTGCAGTTTTGTCTCGACAATTTGCACTTCATTCTCTCGTGTTTCGTATTTTTCCTTATATTTTTCATAACTTTCTTGTTCGTACTGAGATTTATTTTTAAATGCTTCCAGCTCTATCAGTGTTTTGTCCAATCGTTCTCTGAGTCGTTCATTCTCCTCTTTTGTTCGCCGACTATCGCGGCTATAAGTCTCTTGTTCTTGCAAACGTCTAAGTTCGGTTTGACTCTTCTCGTACCGTTCTCGCATTTTGTCTAACTCTAAGCTACATCTAGCAGCTTCTTCTTGTGCTGAGTCTAAGGCGGCATTACTCTTTGCATGCGTATGAGAGGCCCGTTCCAATTCATACGACACCCTTTCGAATTCTGTTTGTAGTATTTCTTTTTCGCCGGTTGTTCGTCGTAAATCGGTTTGTATTTTCTCAAATCTTTCACGACTAATTTCCAATTCTTCTCGTGCTTTCTCCTCAATCTCTTTGGATCTGGTCAACTGCAAAGCTATTCTATCACATGCTTCTTGTAATCGTGAACTTTCGTCTTGCAATTTTCGTAAATCTTCTTTTGCTTTGTTCGCAACTAAAGCCGAACGTTCAGCTTCAACTTCCAAACGATTTCGATCGGCTTCCGATGTATCTGCTCGAGATTGTAAACGATAAATTTCATTCTGAGCACGATCATATTTTTCGAGCATTTTTTCAAATTCTTTATTTGAATTATCTTTTTCGTCAATAAGCTTTTGACTTGCATATAAAGCTTTGTCCAATTTTTCTTTGAGTATTTCAATTTCAGAGAAAGCATCGTCTCTTTCGATCTACATTGAAAAGAATAAATTATTAAACTTTTGTTTATATAATTCGAAGTAACCTGTAATTTTTGATGAACCATATGCACTTTTTCCCATCGATCTTTCAGAACTTCTAACTCTGTTTGGAGTTGTTCTTTTTCTCTGACCGCTTTCATTGCCATACTTTGATTATTTTCAAATCTTTCCTTGAAACTGTCCAATTCATCAGAAATGGCATCTCTTTCTTTTTGTATACGAACCACATTGGACTAAAAAAAAATCAATAAATAAGATACAGTCAATATTGAGAAAAACTCTAAAACTTACTTGTGCCTTTTCAGCCTTTTCTCTAAATCGTTCCGTATCCATGCCCAAAGTTTCTCTTTCTTTTTGTATACGAGATGCCTGGCCCAATGCCTTATCCAATTGAGATTGTAGATTCTCAAAGTCATACATTTGTTTCTCTTTCTCCAGCTGCAATCGACGTTGCTCGGCCACATTCTTGTCTAAACGTTCTTGTAGATGATCAACTTCCGTTTGAGCTTTGTCCAATGAATTTTGAAGTTTCTCCTGTTGCAATTGTGATTTGCCCAATGTGGCTTGTGTACGTTCTAGTTCTTCACGTGCCTTATCCAAGTCAGCAAGAGCCTGATATTCGAAAAAAAAATGAAATTGTCCTTAAAATTTTCAAACAATCTCACCTTATCACGATCACTGTGTATCCGTTGAACGCCACCCTGTGCCCGTTCCATTTCTTGTCGCAAGCTCTCCTGTTCACCTTGGGCATTTTCTAATTTTGCCTTCAGCCGATACACCTCACCCTGACTTTTTTCCAATTTTTCCTGCAGTGCTGCCGCCTCACCACGTGCCCGTTCAGCATCAGTCTAGAATTCATTTTAATTTTAATTAATTTAATTTTCTCTCTTTAAAAATTAAAAAATAAATTTAAAAAAATTTGCATTTCAAAAATATGCTTTTCTCTAAAGGCTTTTTTAATTTAAAAAATTTTAATTATTTTTAAAAAAAATTATAAAAAAAAATATTTTTTTTAATAATTATTATTAATTAATTATTATAAATAATAATAATTAATTAAATATTTAATATTTTATTAAGGCTTTTTTATTAAAAAAATTAAAACAAAATATTTTTTTTTTCAAATAATTATTAATTATTAATTATTATAATTATTATTATTATTTCGAAAGCCAAACTCTGGTGCATTGCGGTTCTTAATTTAAATTGTTTTTTGAATAAAAATTCATGAGTCAAAAATAATTGTTTTATATGTGAGAGTAAGTAAAGTTTAAGTAAAAAATATTGTGTCGATAAAATAATTGTAAAGAAAAAAATTAACGAAAGTTAACGAAAAAAATAAAAAAATTGGTATATCAAACTGGGCATTCCAAACTTTGGAGTTATTGTTACTCACAAAATTTTGGTATGGCTCGTCCTAAAAATAGTTTTTTTTTGTGAACACATACAGTTTATAGAAGGAGTTTTTTTTTTAATATTACAAATAAAAATGTGTTGTGTATACTTTTTTGGAAAGTTTTTTTTTAGAAAATATTTTCAAATAGACACTTACTCGAGTTACACGAAGCTCCGCCTCGGTTCGTCGAAGTTCAGCCGAAGCCTTGTCGGCACGCTCTTGTGTGCGATCAAGTTCCTGTGAGGTGGTTAATGTGGAACGGCCAAAAGTGGTCTGAGGAAGCTAAAATTTTTTACTTATGTTTAAAAAAACATATATAATTAAATGTTACCTGTGATCGTTCTAAATCATGACGAAGTCGTTCATTTTCCAACTCAAGACGAGCTATCCGTTGTTTGGTTTGTTCCCAATCACCACTGCTACGACCCACTTCGGTTGTTGCCTTGTCTAATTCAGCTTTAGATTTGCCCAACTCACTTTGTGAACATTCCAGTTTAGATTCGAGTCGATCTTTCTCAGTCAAGACTCGATCTAAACGGGAGTTTAATTTCTCCACTTCACTTTCCAGTGTATGTAGTTTCATTTTATATTCGGCAAGTTCTCGTTCGTGTAAATCACGCTCTTCTTCTTTGTCCTTTTCGGCACGATCTCTTTGATCACGTAATTGTTGCATTTGTTTTTCCTTGTCACCGATCGCTTCCTCCAGGCTGGACAAAGCACCTTCGGAACTGCAATGATGTGCCTGCATTGCGGACAGACGAGCTCGAGCCATATCGACTTGATTGTCTTTTTCCTTAAGCAAATCTTCCAAATTTTCAATCTGTAAACATTTTTTAATCATCATCATCATAATTGTCTTGTCCTTTACTCCTAGCCGCTAGAGATAGTGAGTTAAGATCCTAACTTTATAAATTTTGATAATTAAAAGACAAATCTATTGATATTTTCCATATCAGCGAGAAAATCAAATAATTTTATAAAAAAAATTAGAAAATTAAATTTTCCCTAAAATATTCTATTTGGAATTCACAGGATAAGGCGTTTTTTAAATCTTACGAAGGGGAAAAACATTATTTTCCTCTAAAACCTAAAAATACACATGAGCTTCAATTAACAAAAAAAAAATACCTTTCTTTGCAGCACATTTATTTTGCGATCCTTAATGTCCATATGATCCTTCAATTCGGTCAATTCATTTTGCATACGATTTCGATCTTGAACAGCTCCCAAGGTACTTTGAGTTTTCTTTTCAATGAGACGATTTTTCTCCTCTAAGCGAGCCCGTAACTCTTCAACATCGGCTTGCAACATATTGTAATGTTCCTCTTTTGCACACAAAGATTCCTTTAAAACGGAAATGTGGCGCTGGTAGTCCTGCAAAGGTTTTCGAAAACATGTAAATTTTGAATTAAGATCGTATAACTACTTTTCTATATGATATTTCTTGTTCCTGGAGATTTTTCAAAGAAAATGTTGATCAAATCTATCAAATACGTTTTTAAAATTTTTGAAATTCTTTATCTTGCCAATTTTGAAGTACACTGTGAGCACAACCCTTAATATTACCCCCATCACCCGAAAGGAGGATCCCCAGGCACACACTAAAACCTGTTTCGCTCTAGCCTCAAAGTTTCGTAAAAAATGAGAAATTTAATTTTTTTAAATATTTAGGGGTGGTTAGTAATTGGTATCAAATGAAAGGTATTTGAAAAAATGCAAAATTTTATTGGTCTCCAAGGGTGACATAAGCACCAAATATTAAAGTGTGTTTGGGTATCTGGAGGGACCTCTTGATCTAATAGCAACTTTTACTAAACTTTTAAAATTCTTAACAATTCCGTCACATTGCAAATTTTATATTTATAGAAAGATCAACTTTCTAAAATCGGTTTAAGTACACCTTAGCTCTTTTGGGTCCAGACTATAATTACCCCTCACCCGAAAGTTTATTCACCCAGATACAAAAACGCACTAAGAAATGTTGGTGCTCATGCCCATTTAAAGGGAGGAAACTTTAAAGTTTCGTAAAAACAAAGAAACTATAATTTTTCAGGAGGGTTTAGGAAGAATAAAAAATTTAAAATTAATCGATGCATGGGTGAAGCAAAAACCGTATTTTCAATAAATACAAATCATTATATGTGATAAAAGGGGAGGGGAATAAGAAAGTAATTAAAATTAAATTCAGATTAATTCGAGCCTTCACGGCGAAGGAATGAGTTTTTTTTTAGATTTTTTTCATTACCAAATTTGCTTTTATTATTCCCACTGCCAACTGTTACGTGGGTTTGGGTTTTTGGAGGGGGTTCAAAAGAGCTAAAGTCTATATGCACACTAAAATCTAATTTTAATAAACGATACTAACTTGATGCTGTTCCTCCAACGTTTTCATCTTTGCCGCCATTGCCATAATCTCTTGATCCCGACGTTGAATTTCAAGACGGAATTCATCGAGCTTAAAATTTTTAAAAATATTTCAAAAAATTTGTTTAAATTAAATCTAAATATTTAATTGACCCAATTAAAATGGAAAAAATAATTTTGTAAAATTAAATAAAAAAAATTTTAAAAATAAAAAAATATTTTTTTTTTTTTTCAAAATAAAATATAATTTTGATTTAATTTACATATTTTAAGTTCAAAGAAATAAATACACGGAGATTTTTTAAAAGAAATATTTCTTTTAAATTGTGAAATTTCAGTTTTAATTTAGTAATTAAAAAATTAAAAAGTTAAAAATAAATAAATTCTAAATAAATTATTATTAAATAATAACTTTTAACAATAATAAGAATTACAAAAAATCATATTAATAAAAGGTGAGGTTAAAAAATTGTTTAA
>JANSTW010044268.1:0-13756 GCA_027564275.1 Diadocidia ferruginosa
CCGGCAAACAAAACTAAATTGAAAGAAAAGTAAAACGGTGGCTATATAGAATACCAGCTATGGTCACACTTATAAAAAAAAATGTAAATGTCTTACTTAATTAATAAATTATATTATTATTATTTATTAACATCATTATTCTTATTTTTATTAAATTAATGTTATTTAAAGTATACGAAATTGTCATTAGTTTACTATGGAAACATATTTTAAGAAACAAATCTACTTTTTGTAGGGAAGGTACATCTATTTCTCGAGATAGGGAATTATAATGTATAGAAGAAAATTCGGCCATAAAAAAAAAATTTAGGTTAATAATACATGTTAACCCTGTAATGTCAACCGTTAACCCTTAAAGTAAAAAAAAACTAAATTTTAATGTTTACCCTGATGAAGCACGGGCTAACGTTAACCCATTGATCTCAAATTTTGCACAAATAATTTTCTCCCCAAAATGAAAAAAATTGGGGGCAGCCCCATTGGAATTTCTAAATTTTGTAAAAAAAAACACTCTAATATATATAGGTGTTTACGTACGCATTATGATCAGGGGCTCAAGAAGTTATTATGCATATAGGTATAAAACTATAAATTATAAACATTTAATAACTTATGTCTCCGGAAATGAAAAAAAACGCTATTATAATAATGATCAATAAATATATTCAACAAAATTATAGATTAATTTTTCTTGAATGTCACTGACTCAGCTATTAAATATAATTTGTATATATAAGAATACATAGAATGTGTATTGTGTATCCATATATTCAATATATTACATAAAATTTAAAGACAAATAGGTGGAAAAAGATATTTAATTCTAATATTTACCATAATATAATAAATAATAAATATACAGTTTTTTAAATCTATGTATATATAACTATATGTATATACTATATAAGTATATTGACCTTCTAAAATCTAAATATATATTCTAAATTATACAATGAACTTTTAATATAAATTAACTATATATTATTTTTTTCTGTATTTTTCAAGAAAATATTTGCAAATATATATTAGACAAAAAATTATTAAAATTACAAAAAATATATTATAGGTATTGGATAAATTTTTTTTAATAGTTCATTTGTTCCAATCATATTGTAAAATTAAGTTGCAACATTATTCAAACGACCTAAAAAAAATACTTGTGAATACATATAGAGATGAAACTAATTTTAAAATAAGGTTAACTATAATATAAATATAATTATTATTATAATTTGAATCCATAAAATGTATCGAAAAATTATTTCCAAAACCATATTCTATATTATACCTAGTATATAATATACGGATAATTTAATTACACTTTATTGAATTGAATCACTTTATATAATATATAAACATAAATCAGCTGTTTTAATAAAGATAATTCACCTCATATTTTATATGTTGTTATAATATTATAGCATAAAATACACAATTTCAATGGAATATAATATATGTAAGGTTTGTTTTGGTTTTGTTTGAACATTTTACATTTATGTATATATATATATATATATATATATATATAGTTTGTGTCGTATCGTAACATATATAAATATATCCACAATATCTTCTCAATTCTCATAAATTAAACATATATAAGCAAAATAATATATAGGTATATACTTATAACATTATTTTCATTATTTTATCTCATCATGATCGGTAGGCATGGCACGGCAAAACGCATATATAAATAAGATATGTTATGTATAGATCAACGAAAAACTAGGTATACTCACTGCCTTTTCTTTATAAAATAAATACTCTATATGTAATAACATAATATTATAAATTATTATAGGTATGTTTCACATATTATATACTCTATAAATGTAGCTTATAATATTATATATTGTGTGTTGATTTTATAAATATAAAATAAGAATGTATGTTCACGAGTCCAAAGTCCAATATTTTCGCTTTGGGTCGTTCAAAGTCCAAAGTACTACAATATATTTTTCTATAGAGCTGTTTTTTTTTGTGTTCATTAAAATATTATTTCTTCATATAAAATACACAATTTTATCAAAGGTTTAGTATAGTGAGTGGTTTTTTATTGTATGCGGGATTATATTTAGATAAATGTATTGGATATGTCAGTAGTGCATCAAGCGGTGATATGCACCCTATATACAATGAATTATACAGCTCATACAAACGGACATTTATATAATTTTGTAGGGTTTTGTTTGATTATAAAAACATATAAAAATAAGGGACAATTCAAAATCACAACCTGTTTGAAGCTAGCTAAAAAAGCGACATATCTATTATTTGTTATCCTGAAGAAGCATGTGTATTGTATACCAGAAATATGTCTTAAATAGGCAATGATATAACCACATTTTTAATTTAATTGTCCATAATATGTCGAATAACATTAGCAATTGTTCATATAAACCTTTATTAAAGACAAAGAAATTTTTCATGTAAATTAAAATGAATATTTTTTGTATACATATTTAAAGAACACAACTGTGTAAATATTTATGTCAGTGGTAAACTTTTTATATTGTGAATGTCATCTAAAAAATATGGGTTTTTACAGCGATGTTTAAGCTTTGTTTATAGTTTTTTCGTAAATCTCATCAGCGATCGGACAAACTTTGTATAGTTTATCTGTATAAAAATAATAAAAAATATTTTATGTCATTTATATGTTTCAAAAAGAGTATATAAATGTTTATGATTGAATCTATAAAAAGAATTTGTATCGTTTAATTTATTGAACTTTTTTTTTTGAAAAACTTTTTATTCAATTCAACAAAATCATTATTTTGTTGAATTGAAGAAAAGTTTATAATATACTCTTTTTTCGTGCGCGTCACTGCGTTGTTTTTACTATACATTCATAATTTTGTAAAGCTTGTATTGGTTTCTGGTGACAATATTAAATTCATATTATATATGAAAACGTGTAATAATATTTCCATATTTATTTCATATAGAATGAACACCGCGATCTATACCTACAATAATTGTATACAATATTATTAAAACAAAATGCTCTTAACACACATACGCGAGTGACAAAATTAAAAACTTGTAAGTCAATATAGGTAGGTATAGTACATACAACAATAAAATATGAGCCAGAAAGAGTTGAACGTACCGGCCTTTTTGCAAGCTTTTTTATTTTAATAAGCTTATATTTATAAAACAAGAAAATTGAATTTAATTACAATATTTTATAAACATACTATATATACTTAGTACGCACGTATAACACAGTTCTTGAACAAAATATATCGGTTATTTTTTAAGTGAACACTGAACTGAATTATTTTCTATTTTTTAATTAGGCCAGCTACATCTAAAATATTGTAACTATATTTGAATTTATTATCGCATTCGTATATACAAATAATGTTTTCATGACCATTTTCAAAATAAAAATTAAATTTTATTCAAGTTTAGTAAAAAAAAATGCATAACTGTATCTCTTAATTTACTGTGCGTTACGGTCAAACTTGCGGTTTAAAAAAATAAACTGAAGTTATAAAAAAAATTGCAGAGTATAATAAAAATACAATTTAAATAATTTTTTTATAAATCTGAATAACAAATTTTCGAAGAAATTATACCAATTGAAAATATATTATATTTTTTTTCTATTTTATGTGATGTGCGTTACGGCTATAAATTGTTCTAAATATAGTATTCAAGCAAGTATGGTTTAAACTTGTTACAAGATTGAAGGGATGTTGATTCCCCTTAGAAATAAAATAATTTGAAATATATACAGATCTCAGAAGCTATATAGCAATAATATACCGTTATGTGCGTTACGCTATGGAATGATTATAATTTTATATCTAAAATTTTAATTTAAAAAAATAATGCAAAGCGATAAGTAACTTACTATAATTTACTTTGTGTAATATAAAATATTATTTATCGGCGTTTATATTATCATTTTGGCTTTTACTAGCGTTAAAATAAAAAAAAAAAACGTGAATTCTTTCTATTTATAAAATTCATATTATTTATAATAACTAATTATGATGCAAATAAGTTACTTAATTTAGAATTTACTGAAAAAAAAATTATCCCAAAGACGTTATGTCTATACAAATATAGGTCGTGCATATAATTATTATATATTACCATATATACATAATATCTCTTGACGTAATTTGTTAATTATATACAAAAAAAACTGTTGGCAGCATTAAATTTTTAGTATTTTTACACAAAATTTTCTAAAAATGAGACTAAAACGTGATTGTTGCGAGGAGGATCAAAGGTCAAACATCCTTTTATATAGTTCAACTGTAAATACATATCTTATATAGTTTTTTTTTGTATATTTGAACGGATGTAGATAAAAATTCGTTGTATACAATTAATCTGCGTATACTAATGTTAATTATATGTTTAAATGACTGTTGTTGTATTACAATTGTTGATGTATGAAAATAAAATGGAGGTTTGCTGTCTTGTTTCTAAAATAATAATTTAACTTTCAAATTGTGCATGCATAAGCTTTATAACGTTTTTCTTTTTGTTTTGTAGATCCCTTGAAAATGGTAAAATATTTACCGAAACGTTGGGAAAATTAAGAAAAGAAAATAATATTAATGGAACAAATTGAAAATAAATTGGTTTTTATTACACAATTTGCGGATACGCCAATAATTTTTAATCTATTTAGCAAAATCATATAGATAAATATTTAGTTAGAAAATAAATTCGAAAAAATGGAAAACGATTGACATTCTTTTTTGAAAAATCATAGAAAAGAAAGAAATAAAATTGAAAAATGATTAGCATCCACTTTTTGCAAAATCATAGAAAAATAGGAAGTAGTTAAATTCGAAAAAATGAAAAACGATTGGCATTCTCTTTAATTAATTCAATTTTGGTCTTATTAAATGAAATATATTTGATGTAACTATATACTAAATTTATATAAATATTTGGATTATGTTTTTTCGTGGTAAAATGTAAATTTTAAACATATTCCAATGAAATTTAGTATGTAATTAGCAACCATATTTGCTTAATCGTGCATGGAAGCTTAAACAAGCGACTATATATATTATATATACTTTTAAATGATGTTATATTTTTATACCAAAACATTATAATTTAATTCAAACGCAATTTATCAATGTACAATACAACTGTATGTGTATCCATATTCATTAATCTTGTATATCCATATACGATATCCACATTTTGATAAAAAATATAAATTATAATCTATCTATTCTATACACATCTTGCAGAGGAAAAGGCCATTCGTTGAGCACGTGCTTATGGAAACCAAAGTCGTGTTTAGTAAGCTTTGTTGTTGTTGTTGTTTATCTCTTTTTATCTTTTATAATTTATATATTTTATACAAATATAATATATAAATAAAAAGTGTATAAATGTATATTTTTCATTGCAATGTTCTGTTTATATTTTATTATTGATACCATCAAAGTATTAAATAAGAAGAAGCACTCACACCAACTCGATACCGCTGCCTTAAAACTTCGCATATATATTATATAGAGAGGAGTCTATATATATTATTAATATGTTAGATTTTGAAAATGATATCATCTTCTATAATGAATTTGGTGATATTTTTATCTTGATGTCAATTTTATTGCATAAACTAAATTATTATTGTCTATATAGCTCCAGACGATGATAATGATGTTTTAATTAAATTTTTATATTTTAACACCGATCTCATGTATGTTATATTCATATATGTACATATATACGTTGATATATGTTTATGAATTCAAATTTATTATTAACGATTTTTTGTAATGTAATTTATTTCGTGATATAATTATTCAGAATCGAATTATAACTTTCAAAAACTGAACACAAAAATTGAGGGTATTTAACTATATAACATCCTTTTATCAGATTTATTTACCAAATAAAGTAAAAATAGATTTATGGTAATTTGTTAATTTTTTTATTTTGAGTGTAATAATTTCTAGGAATCTGTAATACTTTTGTAGAAAAACTTTTATTTATGGTATACTCTCCCTATATAAAATGATTTTTTACTCAAAATAATTCATATAACTAATCATCCCTTAACCCCATTAATTGATTCACCATTAATTCAATTTCAACATAATATTATATTTTTCCCATGGACCTACTACTACTATTTGTTCTGAGATTTTTCCATAAAATTCGCTTATTTTCCTTAAAAACCCAATGATTTTTTAATATATAAAACAAGAATTTTAAAATAAATATAATATTTTATAAAAGGAAGCCACCGCAATTATTTATATAACAAATATATTTTACATACATAAATAAACGATCATATGACCCAATTAAGTATTCTATAACGTATAACATAATAATAAACGTCTTTGATTCAGTTGTAAAATATATTTAAAACAATAATCTGATATTTTGTATATATTATATTGTATGGGCGGGCGCCTTTTGCAATAATTTATCGAATTGTTATGAAAACTTGCCGATTATATTACTCACTGCAGGGTGTTAGCATAAGCAGAGCGAAGGCTTTTCTTTGTTGCAGTCTTATACGCGATTCTATATAACATCCGAATCGATATATACCAGAGGTTTTATCACATCTTTATAAAAACAATAATTAATGACGTACGCCAAAACCATATAAAATAATACAAAATTTTTGAAATATTATATTAAGATTGTTCTTTCTTATTGTGTATTTCAAAATAAAAATTTAAGAAACGAAAATATCACACAAAGGAATATATTATATAAATGATCGTCTGCACTTTATATTCATATAATATATAATATATAAAGCGATTTGCAATGGGTTGTCATGAATGTCTGGCGCTGGACTAAAAATATGAGATATATAATTTTAATAAAAATATTTATATAGTAAAGAATGATAAACACATATTACTGTGGTGAACCATATTACCGTCACGTTAAGCGTACACCAATTTATTAGAAAATCCTCCTTTTTTGCAAAATGACACTAAGATTACCAAAATTTCATTATTTTTATACAATAAAAAAAATATCACCATTGATTACAATAAAAAAAATTAATTATTAAGGCTTAAGAAAAATTTCGAAATCCTTAGCATTTTTACAAAGAAAATGGCGGGATTTTTTCTAATACTTGTACCACCAAACTAAAGTATTTTTTTTAAATATATCGGTAAGGTGTTAGTTTCGTTTTGATACATATAACACAGTAACGATATTTTTAAATTTCTCCGCGGTTTTCTTATTTTTTGCAAAAATTATACCAAGGTGGCGATAATAGGGTGGGTGGCGGTGATATGGTTCACCACGTTATATTGTAAATATATCTCAATGTTTATATTTTTGTTTTTCTATATAATATATTTATAAACATTTTTGTTTGTTTATTTTTTAATTTATTTATGGGAAAGTTGACGACTTATAAGGTTGTGAGAAATAAAGATATAGTATGTAGGTAAGCAGCCTCCAGATGTTCTTTTTTTTTTTTTTTTCGTAATATCGATTAAAAATGTTCTCGAAATTCACTTAAAGATATTTGATATGCTTTTTATTATTATATAGCGTGTTTGAGCAGAGACAACAAGAGATATTTTAATTTGAACATTAATTCTTAAAAAATGTATTTATTAAATCTGAAAAAAATTAACCAAATATCTGCATCCTATACATGTAACGACAAAAAACTATTGTTTTTCATTTATAATATTAGAGAAAAAATATTATTAATTTTTAATTATCCATATAAGAAGAGAAATAAGTTGTCCCATATCATGTCATGGCTGATAAAGTTAATAGACAGAAACAACTGAGCATCATATCATATATATACCAAACCATATTTTTGAAGAAATTACACAAATAACATTTTTTTATATAATTTTACAATTATTATTCCATTAATTTTTTTATTATAGAAAACTTTACCTTTTTTTTAAATAGATAAGTAAACAAATTTAATTTTCACGCATACATTATATATATAGTTTTTTTTTGTACCAAAGTACAAAGGTTGTATACAGTTTTAATTTGTATATATAAGTATAAATACCTTATATATATGTATAATTGTATAGGTATACTACTTATTTAGTATTTTTAAGGATAAAAAGTAAAACGAACAAAGCAATGAATAATACGTATTGCTTTAAAAGAATATTATAAATTTTTAATATATTTTGATGACCCAACGTTATTTATTTTAAAATAATTTAAATAATTGTTGGTCATGATTTTACAGTAAAAATAATATAATAAGGTTTTTTTACTATATTTAGAATAGTATATATATACTCAAATAGTCTTTTTTCTCTACAATATAAGCATTTATAAATTTTTGGAATTTTGAAAGATATTTTAGGCAAATTGCGTTATAAGTCTATATACAATATAATAATATAAACGTATATGTAACTCTACGGAAAAAACAAATAAATATTCAAATTTAAATATAAATATTTATTTACCCTATAGACATATATATATATACAATTATATATTTATATATACGTCTATTTCTTGATTAGTAAAACAAAATAGTAATATAAAATAGGACACCAACAGATATAATTCCGCATATTAGAACCTGCTTCACACTATAATTACCCGAAATCCTGATCAAAAAATGAAGAAAATGGTCCCTATACCTATATATTATGCTCTCTCACTGAGTACAGGACTCGATCCGATTATATCTAAGATTTTCTAAAAAATATTAATTTTTATTAAAAAAATTCTATGTTCACAGGGAGAAAATTTTTTGTAAACACTTACAATGGTTAATATATTATCCATTAGTCCATGTTATATTAATACATATTGTAGTATAGCATATAATGTATATTATATCATATATGTATAGTGCATTTTTTTGAGGTATTATGTGGCTTGTCTGCTATATACGAGATGTGTATTTATATTGTAGTAATTTGATTTTTTTTTTCATATTATATTTATTTATCATTTCTTGTTATAATACGCTGCAGCTAAATGAATCTCAGGAATACACCTATTTTGGATAAATGTCTATTTGGCACTATCTGGAAGGTGTTATCCAACTCCACTGACGACGGGTTAGCCTAGAAATAGTACAATCCTTGTCGGTATGAGTAAAAAACATCAAATTTTTTCAAGGTTCTAGCGTAAGCTGTTCCTAAATTTTTAAATTATGTTTATAGTTAGTATAGGTACATATAGATTTAAGAATTTAGATGTATATTACATTTTAACTGGCTTGCCATTATCTAAAAATGTTTTCTTTTTAAATTATAACTAAAGGTAAATAAAGATAACGAAGAAAACGTTTTATAATTTGAAAATATATTTATTTAATTTTCTTGTTGATTTAAATTATAATTTTTTTTGAATACACCTTTTGATAAAGGTATAATTTATATAAATTATATTGCACATCACTTCAATTCTAATCTTACATTTGTATAAAGTAAATTGTTTTTATTTTTAAATAAAGCGAAATATTTTTATAAAAGTGTGATAATAAATTTAAATTTAACTTTACCTACATTTTCCCGACTGTGAGTTGTAATAAATATTTACACATTGATCTGAATAATAAAATAATATTTTATTTTCATATACAAAACGAGTTGAATGTCCTTTATACAAAGGTATATACGCATTTTTTTAATAAACTTTTCTTAAAATATCAGCGCGCAATAACAAAAGAGTAATTTGGCTAATTTAAATTTTTTAGCGATTGTGTTTCAATTTCATTAATTGTTTAATCAAATTTCATCAAAGTTAGATCACATTTCATAAAATGTTGATGAAATTTGTCTAAAAATCAATGTGTTGACCAAATTTTACAATATATTGACTAAATTTTTACAAATGTGAATCGAATTTTGTTTAAATTTCAAATTTTGATCAAATTTCATCAAGTTTTAATCCACTAATAATGTGAATCCAATTTAATTAAAATTTTGTTTTAATTCCGCAAATTGTTTTTATTCAAATTTCATCAAAGTTAGATCACATTTCTTAAAATTTTGATCAAATTTCAAAATATTTTGATTAACTTTGCTCAATTTTTATAAATTTGCCCAAAAAATCCAATGTTTTGATCAAATTTTACAATATTTTGATCAATTTTTCCCAAATGTGAATTGAATTTCGTTTAAATTTTAAATGTTTAATCAAATTTTCATCCACCAATAATGTACTTCCAATTTAATTAAATTTTGTTTAAATTTCATTAATTGTTTAATCAAATTTCATCAAAGTTAGATCACATTTCTTAAAATTTTGATCAAATTTCAAAATATTTTGATTAATTTTACTCAATTTTTATGAATTTGTCTAAAAAATTCCAATGTTTTGATAAAATTTTCCCAGATGTGAATCGAATTTGGTTTAAATTTCAAATGTTAATCAAATTTAATCTAGCTAGTATAGACCCTTTTGTGTATTATATTTTAAATACCATTATATAATAATGGCATTCAAAGTCCACGATATTAATTTTAAAAGAAAATAAAAATTTGGTTTTTTAATTTTTTTATTTTATTGAATATTGACGGTTGTTCCGAGTGTATAAAACTATATACTAAATAATGTTATATATAAATTAACCGTGTGTCAAAGTTTAGTTTGTTAGTTTGGCGATATATTTCTATATTAAATTATATGATCATTGTAACAGTCTCTAATAATTGTTGGACTTTGGAATAAAATATTATTTCATCATACACATGAATCAGTGGCATAGAATATAATGCAATCTATAAATTTTATTGGTTAAGGTCAGGGTTATACAATTTTTTTGTTTTTATTATGTTAAATATCAATAAAATTTGAAGAAAAATGATTAAATTAATATTTTTCATTAATTTTATAAGATTGTAATTATTGTATTTGGTATTTGTTCAAATAATATGTCAGTATAGGACATTATGTCCGTTGACTAATAAATAAATAAATATTAAATTTGCTGCTGTTTTAACGAACATATTACATAAGAGGTCACTACTGAAAATGTCTGCAACTCGCTTTGTAAACTTTGTTAACGCAGTCTTAACCGAAATCTAATCTACTCAAAGTCTTTGCAAATCGCAAAATCTATTGCCAAATTGTCGGTTATCTTTTCAAACAGAATTCTAATAAAATCGTGTCAAATTTTTAGAAGCTACGTACTATACTGGTTATGTCTTAACACTTTGTGGACCGCGATTTATATGAATTCAGTAAAAATAAAATATGTTCATGATTTTTAGTTTACGATATCTCATGCTAGCGAGCCTACATACTAAAAACTCTTGTAAATTGATTTTTAAGATCTTGAATTTAAAAAGAAACCAATTTTACTAATGTTTCTTATTCTTACAGGTATGCAAAAATCTTGAGATTAAATGTGAAACCGAATACTTCGGTTTGGTTGAACAAAAACATTTACAAAAACCGAAAAAATCCACCAACTATGAATGGATAAATTTACGTAATCCGCTGCATCATCAAACGAATGGCCAACAATACTTAGAGCTAAGAATCAAATTTTGGGTACCGGCTCATGCAATATTGCAGGAGAGTGTACGAAATATTTTTTACATGCAAGCCCGTTTGGATCTGCTGGAGGGTCGTTTGAATGCAGTCAATTGGGATGATGCAGCCAAACTTGGTGCTCTATTGGCACAGGCTGATGAAATTAAATATGATTTAGATTTATCGCAAAGCATTTCCTCAACAATTATCAACTCATCGGTTGTCACAACAGACGCTGCTAGCAGTGTAGCCTCAACAATACCAGCAAACGGCAATGAGGCAGCATCCGGCGGCGCAGCAACCGGTGTTAAATGTATGAAACGGAAGCTGTCGACAAAACAAAAATCATTTGATGAGGCTGCCGCTGCCACTGTAGCCCTAACGTTTTCGAAATCAATTTATGATGAGTATATCGTACGACCTTCAGAAGAATTTGAATTGGAAAATCCAATGCCTGCCGACTTTTTAGCCCGTATAGCTGCAGAACATTCAAAATTAGCGTCACTTAATATGTCGGGAAAGTCAGCAAAATATTGGCTATTAGAAACGATTTCCAAATTGCCGAATTTCGGTGAGGAAACATTTACAGGCTGTACGCTGAGTGAACCAGTTTCAAAGTGTGACGTAAGCGTTGGACCACATGGTATTGTTGTGTACAAGGCCGATGAACAAATTAGGTAAATTAAATGAAAAGTCAAATTTTATATGAAAATTTAATTTTCTTTCTCTCCGAAGGATCCCATTTAGTGCTGCCTCTACAGCAACACCATTTAAGAATACATTTCGTCTGCAATATGTGACGGAAACGGGTACAATTGAAGATTTGGAAATTAAGTTACCTCGAAATAGGGCTGCACAGAATTTGTACCGTGCGATTACCGAAAAACATGCATTTTATTCATGTGAAACAGTTTGCAGTGATGTTACCAAACAATTTATACGTGATCTCAAGGTAAGGATTCGCAAAATATTGTAAAAAAATCTCAAAAAAATCGAAAAAACTGAATTCTTATTCGAAAACATTTAAAATTAATAGATTTTTTTTCTGTACAGGGAACAATTGCATCAATGTTTAATGTGGACACAAAACGCGGCAAACTGTACATGTTTGACATTCAACGTACAAGTCGAGAGGTTCATGATTACGCCCGACGTGTACTACATTCTCGAGGCATCGAAATAGCCGCCCAACAAACCGAAATGCCTGAATTGGATGCAGACTTCGAGACATATGTTAAGCAGAAAAGAGACAAACGAGCCCAAATTGAATTTGAGATAAATGGACGAATAGCCGAAGCGGTTACTTGTCGCATTTGCATGGACAATTTAATGGAAATATCCTTTGCTCCATGTGGACACATTGTTTGTTGTCGAATATGTGCAGAAAAGTAAGTTAAAAGTCTTATTTTTTTTTAATATTTTAAATTCTAATCATATTTTATTTGAAAGATGCGACAGATGTCCACTGTGTCGTGCCGAAATATTTGCAGTTAATCGAGTATATTTGCCAACCGAACTGACTGCATCCACCTCATCGAATCATCAATCGATGATATGTTAACATAATAACTATTAACGATATTTTCTTTAGAGAATTGAGATTTAAATTTTTATTTTTTCAAAATTCTATCGACACGTCATATTGATAGAGATAAATTTTTGCTTTGTATACTTTATTTTTAACGAATTTTCAATATTTTTAAGGAATAGCTTAAGAATATAGCGACATCTTTGGTCCGGTAATTCAAACATATCGCAGCGGGACAATTGACTAATAAAAAAATATTACAATTTCTACTGTTTGAACGAACATCTATAAGATGTCGCTACAAAAAGTTTCTGCTTTAAGATTCGCGAAGCTTTTTCCTCTATATTATGTATATAAAAAAATATTTCGCAACCTTAGAATATAACAAAGTTCTAACTACAATTATATGTATGTAAATTAGAAGTTTGTTCTTCTATAAAGTTGCGATTTATTATAATTTCCACCTTTAAGCATTTGTTTTTTACATCCGAATCGTGTTGAACTAAAAATGAAAAAAAAAGAAAAAATTTAAAAAAATATATTTTATAAGATATGTGATGATTATACATATAAGCAAATGTAAAATAAAACACTCTAGTTTTATAAGTGTTTTTATAGTAAATAAATTTAATTATATAAGTGATATGCGATAGATTTTTATTTATATATAATTAAAACTAACAAAATAATGCCCCTCGATATACTCACTCAAAAGAAAATTTCAAATCATTCATTGGTTTTTTGAAAATTGCCAAGGATAACAGTGAC
>JANSTW010044279.1:0-13754 GCA_027564275.1 Diadocidia ferruginosa
ATAATAGAAACGTCACATTGCACATGTGAAATGACACAATATGACAATTTAATCACGACCCTGAAGAACAAAACTTCAGCTTCAATGAAATTGAAAATAAATATGCAAATTCTAAAAATTAGAATTATTTTAGATGCTAATGAATCAATTTCTGACATCGTTCCTAGATTGGAACTGGACAAAAAGTTTATTACAAAGTTCCCAACCAGAGAACAGTGGACAACGGGTCACACACTGGAAGGCTTTGATACGGTACTCTACACTGATGGGTCCAAAATGGACAGTTGTGTTGGTTCCGGAATCTACTGTGAAAAACTTATGGGGGTTATTTCGGAATATATATATCGGAATCTGTCAGACTTCCAAATCAGGCAAGTGTCTTTCAAGCTGAAATACTTGCAGGTTTGTTATCCTGCAGACAGGTTGGAGTAAGTAGTACTCCCATGCAGAGTGTAGCGATTGTCGTGGATAGCCTAGCTGCTATCTTAGCTCTAGACCAGAGATCGAAGCGAAAGAATTTTAGTCTCGCTACTGCTCGACACATTTTTTGACCTTGCTAACTTGTTTAACTAGCAAGAATACATAAGAAAAAAATAATAGCATATGGATCACAAACCCCTTGTGGACTAGTGAATTCAATAAAACTAAAAAAAACTTGAAAATCTCTAAAATAATGATTTTTGACTAGAAAAAGTATCAGCTTTAGGTAAAAAAAAATCAAACTAGACTTATCTATGCGATTTCGGCATTTCGCAGGACAATATGTATAAAAAAGACCTAGATTTTTTCCAAAAAAACGACTTTTTCAACTTATTTGTATTGGTAGAATCCAAACTATTAGACCAATATCAAAACTTTGTTAGTAAAAGTTGTAGATGATATTATTTCCTATAACCAAAGCTATCATATATATCAGCTCAAAACATGCTTTGCAATGTATTTGTTGGCTGGCTGGTCTGTCATAAAAATATTATTTATTTACATATGTTTTTACTGTTTTCTTGTGTTTTTTTGCAATTATTTATTAAAAATATATAAATTTATTTTAACTAAAAAGTGTTTTATAATTAATAAAAATGAGTGAATGTGCTAAATTAATAAGATTTGCTCCTAAATCTAGCAATTATGGGATTTGTTTATAATTTTTGTGTTAACGTTGTTTTTTTGTACGTGAAAAAAAAGTTCCCATATAAAAAAGGGGTTTTATATTAAGAATCGTCTTATTTTATTATTATAAAAAGGATAATTATGTGTGTCTAAATTATTATCGTTAAAAGCATAAGGAATAATAAATCCTGAAAAAATTGTGTTTGAAAAATAATAAAATAATCTTCATATAATGAATTCACATATAACAAGAAAATATATTCCGAATTGCCGAATGCAGTAATTTTTTTGTGGATAAGGACCTCATTATTTAAAAAATATATGGTATGAAATTTGTTAATACGTATCTTGAAGTTATATACCTGGCTAAATTATTAATTTATAAAAAATTTAAGTTTTTTTTATGAAGGTTCGTGTAGTTTTATATATGTTTATTACAATTAATTTATACAATTTATAAGAGAAAAGCTAAATATATTCAAAATATATTTTAAAAGTAAGTTATTTAGGCAATATTTAAAAAAAAACATTGTTTTTCTAATAGAAAACGTGAAAATTGTATATATTCAATATAAAAAGTGGCCAGCCATCTAGCTTGTATGTATTAGTAAATAATTCAAGTAGACGGCTTGAAAATATATGAAGGTTTTGACTAAACACATAACTAATGTGAAGTAGTTGCATGTTTTGTTTCTTATAAATCATTAATTCTATATAGTTATACTACTCAAAAGCTTGAAGGCAATAACAATTTATACAAAACAATCTTCTTTATTATTGTTGAAAATTTTATAAACGATAAACCAGATCCCAGATTCCTGTAACAGTGATGCATATATATACGAAGCCCTCTTTCTCGATATATCGCGCATGTAAAACTTTATTCAAAGGTATCTTTTGCGCAGTCTGGATTATATTAACTATAAAATTGTAATAAAAATACATATACCTATTCATTAAAACTATAAGAAAAAAAATCTTAACATTTTTCCTTTCTTCTTTTGTTTTAATATGCGCTTTCAGAGCTCGCAGTACATTGTTTCATGAAAATTTTTGGTAAAACGCGTAGTTTTCTGTACAAAATTTTATTAGAGATATAAGAAAAATCATAATCTTTGAAAACAGTACATTTCAATATGGACTGTATTTTAATAAATTTTCTTTTTTTATTGTTATAGGAAATATTATCATATCTTAGCCTTTTAACCCTAATATTCTCAAAGATATATAAAATGA
This sequence comes from Diadocidia ferruginosa, assembly GCA_027564275.1. Lineage (NCBI taxonomy): Eukaryota > Metazoa > Arthropoda > Insecta > Diptera > Diadocidiidae > Diadocidia > Diadocidia ferruginosa. Next base: position 2,344 of record JANSTW010044279.1, read on the forward strand.
TAAAGAATAGCGATCTTAATAAGCCAAATAATTTGAAATCAGCTCTACACTCAAAAACTATTTTTTGTTCATTTTTATGTACTCTACAACCTACTAAAATTTTTATGCACATCTGTGAATCATCTAGTATAGGTACATATTTTCATATAAATTTTGTTGTGCCACAGTGGCTCAATCAAATCAAGATTATAAGGTGCATTTTTATATGTTAAGTTCAACGAAATTTTTTTATAAATTTTTTTATATTATCAATAGAATAAAATGCTCGATTACTATATATACCTATGTGAAACTTCAAATTTTTTAAATACAATTTTTTATAAGAACGGATCATTTAAAACTCAAGTGAGCCGCTGCGGCACCGAAACAGAGAGAGGACAAGGGTTAATAGATCTGCGCAGCAATAAAATTGATTAACAATTAAAATTAAGTATAATATGAAAAATAATAAACTTTTACCATACCCAAAATATCATACTAAGCAATATAAATAAATATTTAAAACAAATATTTTATAAACAATATTATTCAATTCTGAAGGAGGACTGATGAAAAAAACTAACAACATGATTTTATTTTTGTTTTTGATTTTTTTTTTACAATATTAGAGACTTAAATTGGAAAAATGAAAGATATTTATAATAAGCGCATGTTTTTTGTTACTTTGTTCATTTATCATATATAGCGTTGCAATGCGTGTAACGCGCGGAACAACGCAGCGTTGAATATAAAATTATATTTATAGAATTTATTTTCTATATTTTATATAAAGAGTGCAGCAGAAATACAAACATAATATTTATATTATATATCAAAATGTATAAATACTATAGTGAAATAATGAGAGAAATTTTCAGTAGCGCCATCTTATGGATCCTAGTTCATATAAACATCGAATTTTCTATACAAAAATCAATCTTATATTTAGCATCCTTAAGATGTCGCTATACAGAAATTGTATGTTATTATTTTACTATAATATTTATACATTTTGATTATATCTATATTTGTAGTTTTGGAAGAATTTTTAAATTTAAGACGTTTTTGGATTTTTTTTTTATTTTAAAAGAAAAGCAAAAACTATTAAAAATATTTTCTGAATTTAAGATGTAAACCGGACGATTAATTTACATTATGTTGGGGATATTCTGGGAATTGATATTTAAAATAAAAACAATTAATTCTTAATCAAGATAATAGATTAGATGGCTATTAGTAAACATTTTTTTTTTAATTGTTTATTGAAGTTTTTTTCTTTTAGTTGAAAAAATTGAATCCTTTGAGCAGCATGAAATTATCTATAAATAATTTTCCAGATAGCTAGCTATTTTTATACTTACGTATTTTGCATAATAAAAGGACATTTTATTTTTAATAAAAAAAATTGAATTAGATTTTTATTGCTATTTTTGAAAGATTTTGAAAATATATTTATGAAGATTCGAAAGAACTTGTTTTTTCAATGTAAACCGAATATCTGTTTAATATGTTGGATACAAAAAGCCAGTTTCTCATAACAATATAACGACAGATACAAAAAACGCTTTTTCATTGTTTTAAAGAAACATTTTTTTTCGATTTTGGAGGAGGTTTTTCTTTTGTTTTTTGTTGGATCGTTCGTCTCTATACTTTGTGAAAGAGTCAGCGCAGCGGCTGTATTGAGTCCGGCAATAAATTATTTTATTTTATTTTATATATAGCAAACGCAATGCAGCTAACTTTTCATAACTCTTTACTATATAAAAAAATATTTTGAAGGAATTTTCGTTGTTTGAATTGATTAAAATTATTATAATATTATGTTCTATAAAAATCTGTGGCGAGAGGTGGATTTTTTTTTTGGAAGATTCAGTAACAAATATTGAAAATTTAAAGAAAATTAATTTAAAATAATAAACTTCGTTATGTGATAAAAACAAAAAATGCAAATCGTCGATTAACATGTTTTTATATAAAATATTTAAAAAAAAATTATTAAATTCCTTGTCTCTAGCGACTATAAAGATGTGGGTTAATTTTCGTAATATTTTTTGAATATATAATATTGAAGTCATTTAATGGCTTTAATTCTAGGTACTTGAACTTGAGATACTCTTTAGCTTTTTTATAGAGCATTTTCTATATGAATAGAATGCGAAATTCTCCTAATATAAAAAACATTTATTTTTTTCTAAATTTAGCAACGGATTTTTATTTATTCAACGCATCAACTTTTATACCAGCCTAACGCCTTACCATTTTTCTTAGGCCGTTCGCCACTGACTATAAAAAGAATATTATATGTGGAAAGCATATCTCATAAAATGTATTAATATAAAATAAAAATTGTTTAATTTTTTTTTGTTTCTTTGGAATATCTCTTTATGATAAAATTAAATATACAAATTAAATTATAGTGTGTGCATAGATGAAGAACATTAATAATAATTTTTTTTATTTTCTTTATCGTTACAGGTAATGTAAAAAAAGAACATCTACTCTGTAATCTAATGCGACATTTTTTTATTGTTAGCAATTAGCATTGGAAAATATGTAAAAAAGAATTAATAATATTTTTTATGTGTAATCTGTTGTAAGTAGTATATTATTAAGAATAATAAGAGATTATTGATTTTAAATTGATTTTTAAGTGAATTATATTTAAGTGCATTTAACTAGTTGATATAGAAAAGAAATACAGAAGAAATTAATTTGATTTCCGGCCGCTTAATGTTTTTAAAATTATTATTGCCTTTTATTACATATGACGTATTCTAAATTTAAAATAGTTTTATAATTTTTAAATTAAAAAAATAATTATTTTGCCTTGAAGATTTATTTTTTCTTCATAAATTTAAACAGTTTTTTTTAAAGATTAGCTTGTGTAAATAAAAAAGAAAAAAAACAATATTTATTTAAAAAATAACTGGATATTTTCAGAAAATATTTAAATAATTTATGGTCATTTTTTTATATTTCCTTCATAAGTTTAAACAGATTTTTAAAAATAATTTCAATAAAAAGTATGGTGTTTTGTACATGAGATTTTGTACTTCATGATTGAAAAGTATCATATGAAATCAAAAATTTAATATACAAGGCAACCATATTTTTCTCTTGATATTTAAAAAAAAATCTGTTTATACTTTAAAGGAAATATATAAAAAGTTAACATACTTTAATTAAATATTTTCTGGCAATATCTAGTTATTATTTAAATAAAATAAAACATTATTCTCTATTATTTACACAAGCTCCTCGCTTTATACTATTATAGTAACATACATAAAAGACATATCACTCAAATACCTCATAATATACAAAACATATTTATAATTGTTTAACAAATAAATACAATATTTATTAGCCATATTTTTACTTTTTTGATTAATTTATTTCTAATGTTGTTTCAAAAACGTCTAGATACAATATAAAAATAGGATGAAAAGTATAGCAGCTGTTTGTTAAATAAGTTTCATAAAAATCAAATAATATTGTCACATTTAACAGATAAATGTTAAATAAATTACGCGGGTAAATAAATATTTCCTAATAAAATTTACACATTCACACACCATACATCGCGTAAAATAAAAAAAAAATAAAAATAAAAATAAAAATTGTGGCTATGAAACTCTCAGCTCAGCAGCAAAGCAACAGCTATTTAAACAAAAGTTTTTTTCTTCGAATTTTTTAATTTAAAAAAATTTATAATTTGTTATAAATATTATTATTGTTATTTTTATTATTATTATTATTGAACATATTATAACACATAATAATAATAATATTATTGTTAAAAAACTTGTTTGCATATATATTACAAAAAAAACTATTAAGAGATTTAAAAATAATAAAATACGTCTCAATAAATTGACCACTTTAAAAAAATTATATTTTATTGTTTCGTGAATTTATTAATATAATATAATAGACGTACTGTACTGTATAATAATAATATATACTTTCACCGTTAACATTTTATTAAATATGGCGATTGGTAATAAAATAAATACATATAAAAGAGACCTTGCTGCTTAAATATACTATAATATAACTGCGATTTATGACTTTTGAAAAACAAAAGCTTCATCATTGCATTTAACTCTATTTACAATTGAAAATATTATTGTATTAAAAAACACAATTATTTTCATGTTTTATATGATACAAAATTACGTCATACTACTATCCGTTTCAATATCAATCTATATTTTATGGAAACGGAGCGAATATTTATAGGTAAAGTTTAATATAGGACGAACAATGCGTTATAGGTTATTGCTCCTTAAAAATGTCTTAAAAAATCGGTAGCACTTACGCGTTCGCTTTATTTAATTAAATTTTTTGAACATTTTTTTCACCGTAAATATTTTCTCTTATCTCGTATCTAGATTACCAGAGCTTTTTTCAATTTCTTAATATACAATTTCTTATAATTAAAGCAGAGGTTTTGCAAATTTTAAAATGTAATTATATTGAGAATTTCTCGAGGCTCAATTGAATTGCTTTTTATATACCAGTAATTTAAGGACTCTAATTTTATAATTTGTCAAATCGTTTAAACAATTTAAAGAGTTTTTCAATATATAGATTTTCTATGGAATATTTAAAATAGATTATCTTGGTTATAGTAAATTTTAAAATCTGTAATATTCAAGACATATAACGATTTTCTCGCAGTATAATTTTGTGGTAAAAACGTGTTTATGTATTTTCTATTATAAAATAAATTTATAGAATCAAATCTATAATTGAAATTGTAAGCCAAATAATATTTAATTTAAAATTTGTATTATTTGTAAAAATAAATATTTGAAAAACTTAAATTATTAAGATTACATTTGACTATGGTATATATACAATGTATGTACTCAAATTTTTAAATTTATTTTAAATATTCGAAGAAAATTGATAATTGCTGTAAACGTATAGATAATTGAATGTTTAAACAATATTTAAAATTATCATCAAATAAATTTAAACATTTTGTTTATTTACACAATATTAAATATATTATATATTAAACAAATAATAAGCTATGTATATATAATCTTCTCCATATACTTATATCAAGCTGAAGCTATTTTTTTTAAACCGAATTTTAATATTTAAATCTTTTTTCGTTGGTTTCAGACGAAAAAAAATTAATGATAAACTAATCCACGCATTTAATGTAAATATTTACCGCGCGTAATGCTCGGCAATGTAATATTTATTTTTTTTTTAAATTAATAAATTTCTCCATATATTCCAAAACGCTTTAAATTAAATAAACAAAAATCGGTTTTATATAAATTTATTTGTATATAGTTTTGGAAAAATATATTATATATATTATATATAATATATTTGTGCGTTATCATGTATGTTATTGGCGCCACAATTATATATTTATTATAAATTAAAATTGTTTAATTGAAGCATAAATGGTGCTAATTTATATATTTTAAAGATTTTTTTAAGTCAATCTCTAAATATATTTGTTACTTAAAGTTATTTCAAAAAATATTAATTTTAATGTGAAATAATTATTAAAAACTAGATCAAACATATCCGAATTGAAACTCGTGATTCTCTTTGCGAATTATATAAATAAATAAAATAGTTTTAAAAAATATCTCATAATGTGTTGTCCTAATTTTCCTTCTATATTAATATTTGAAAAAGTCAAATTTTCTATTTATTTTTCCAATAATTTCCAATATACGATAAACTTTTATCTATGAAAAATAGAATAGAATAACAATTTTGTTTGGCCTATTATCGCATAAATAAAATATATTTTTAATGTATTTAATCTTTAAAATTCAGTAGCTGAGTGCTCTATTTATTTATTTGGACAAATTTTTCCAAATATTTTTTTTTTTAAATTATCTTTTAATTTATAGTTCCTTCATTGATTTTACAGATAAAGATAAAATACTATTAACAGATTATAAAATATCAATGCGGTAGATGCGATGCGACGATATCATTTTGTATTATATGAACAAAAATGTCAACCAAATTATACATTCGATTTTTTGATAACAATCTGTTAAAAAATGTTCCCTCCACATTCTTTTGTTCCCCTCTTTATCTTTTTTTAAATGTATAGATACGTGTTTATGCATCGACGCCGTCAATATAATGTATATTATGTATGGAAGTGGACAAAATAACAGTGTTTTGTTACGCAGTGGAAGTAAAAAATGTGATAAGTTATAATACTTGTCATGGGGCCCAACGATACGTTTTTTATACCGTGACGTAATTTGACGTAAAAAAATACTTTTTATATGAAAAATGTAAAAGTAATTTACTATATGAAATTTTAATGAACATGTACATTTTTTTTAACGTAAAATGGATTTCAGGTAATATGTGATTTTGGTTATTTCTATAATCATTATCATGTCCTTTAATAAAAACATTAACAATTGTTTTACATAAATATTACTATAATTGGGTCAAATAGACATTTAAATAATATAAACTAACTATTTAAATATAAAAAAAAATACAAAAACATTTTCTAAATTTCAAATTACTCATCGTACTCTTGCTATTTAGTATTTACAAATAAAATAATCCACAAAGCAATTTCAAGTATTTAACAAACAAAAAGGTCACCCAACAAAAATTACAATAGAAATATAAGTAGAGCTTCTCGCCTCAAGACGTCTATCGCGAGTTGTGTGTTTTTTTTCCGCTATATGTGACATAAAATTAGTCATTTTATTTGCGTAGTATAGAGAAAATGTTGTTTGGTTTGTGTCGCCCCTTTGCGTTGATCAAAATGTTTTTGTTAAACTTATAAATTTTCCTCTAAAATTGTTGGCGCCTTACCGCAATTTCTTTTTTGCTCTTTCTTTTCTTTTGTATATAATTTATTGTATTTTTCTTTTTAATTTAAAAACTATACATGTTAATTGTGTATATACACTATACAGTTATACAATGTTTGAGTCATGTGTTTTTATTACACGTTAAAATAATTAGCGAACTTTACGCATTTAAAAAAGAATAACAATTTTGTGACGAAAAACTACCAACACAACGCATTAAATCAAGAGAGCACATTTTATTTTGAATTAGTGACATTTTTTATTTCTTTGCAGCAATTAACTATTTAAAAAAAATTACCAAATTATTTTTAATGTGACATTTTTAAATTTATTGGGGAATTCGAATCTCGCCACTTAAATTTAGCCCAATGCCTACACTGAGAAAAGTATTAAGTTATTCATTTTTTGCAATAATATTTGTTTTATTTATTAAATTCGCCAATGTGCATATTGTAGAAAATAATATTTTTCGGTAACATATTATTAATTAATTTTTTATTGACTCAAGCATCAATTCTTGTTGGAAATAGTCTAAAGTCACGCATAACAATCATTTAAAATAATTACAATTTTGAAACAATATTTAATTAAAAAATTTATTGAAATTTTCAAAGTCATAAAAGTCGTATTTTTTATAGTTAAAATTTGATTATAATTTGTCGTCCCCGCATTGTTATATGTGCAGATTATAACGTTTTTTCACAAGTGTATAAATGCTTACAAAATAATAAAACCAAAAATAAATAAATGACTAATATTGCATAATATATAAATTATATAAATGATATAATATATAGTTTGGCGCCATCAACTTAAATTTTATTTCTTTTTTATTTCTATTTTTTTTTTAATATATGAAACAACTACAATGTATATTATAGTTTGTTGTATATACATTAGCTGATTCCCCTTTTTTAGAGTTGTACAATTAATTGAATTTGTCTTTTCGTCGTTTGTCAAATTGCGAGTAGACACATAGAATGACAAAAATTAATTAACATTTTTTGGTTTTAGTTTTATTTTAAGAGTTTACAATAGTTATTCTATATACTTAATATTAGCTCATTTAATTTGTTTAAATAAAATAAATAAATAAATGAGATAGATATTTTAATAATTTTATAGATTTAGAAAACTAATATATGCGACAAGAACCAAGGAGAAAGATTTTTAAATTTTGTATGAAAATATATGTAATATAATTAAAAAAAAAATGCTATAAATTTCAACAACTTTCTATGTAAAATTTAGACTAATTTTGATAAAATTTCATCATAAAATATGCTTTAAAATTTAGCAAATTCTTCTGGATGTTAATAAATTCACTGATTTAAATTTGTTTTAACAGAATCTGCAAAAATTTCAACAATTTTTGATAATTAAAAATATTTCAACAGAATTTGATGAAATTCAGAAGAATCAAAGTACTGGTTCTTTATTTCTGATCCGCATAATATGCATATTATGCATACTAAACAAGGATATTATTAATTGTTATATATAAATCTATTTAAATACCAAATAACCTTGAATTTTTAAAATCAATAAAAATTTGAATTATTTATTTTTGATGGCAAAACCAATTTTTTTATTACCGACTTAAATTTGTGTAAAAAAGGATTAAAAAGACGTTTTTTTGGGTAAATAGATTAGCTTTGCAATAAATTTATTATGTAGGAAGCCAGCCAGCCGCATATACATAGAGCCAATCCTAAAAAAATGAATATAATGCGTATTATATGACGTTTCTCGAGTATATACGTGACGATTTTTATTGCGATAAGGTAGAAAATGTAAATAATAATTTTTTTAATGCATAAGAAATTTTTTATTAACCATTTTGGAACAAAATTGTTTTCCTAAAAAGTTTGTCTTTCCCAGGGTATTGATTTTGATTGTTTATGTAGTATTTTCAATTTTCCCTCTATAATACAAACATAATTAATTTAAATTAAATATTTAAAAAAATTAGAAAAACGTCTTTTTTTTCTATAATTAACGCATAACGTCCTCAATTTATTAAGAATTCAATTAAAAATTAAAAAATAAAATTATTCCAATTTAACTTTTTTTAACCATATGAAAAATTGAAACATATATACATATTTCTAACTAAATTATGTAAATAAAAGCATATATTCAAAATACATAACTATATATAACTCCAAATGTAAATAGATAAAAATTTTTTTTTTCAACTAAACCAAAAACATGGATATTTTCGAAATATTTTCTGTGTAATTTTTTCCGCTTCGCTTTTTCCATTTATTTTATAAATTTTTGTAATATAATTTTTCTGTTTTGATAACTGAATATTTTTATATGTGGATAAAAAACACACAGTAAAAAATACTTAAATGAATTAGACATCAATATTCAGTAGCGCAGTGGTGAAGCGAGATCAATTTAATTCAAATCAAAAATAAATTTTTTCTATATATATATAGAAAATCAATCAAAATATAACAATAGGTTTTACCCTATAATTTTTAAAAAGTAATCGATAGCGAAATTCTGATTGCACATGTAAAACATAGAATTTTAAGCTTTATAATATTGCATTAAAAAATATTCAAAAAAAATAAATTTTCAAAAAAACATTTCTTATTTGAAATTATTCTTTACCAAGTAGTGGAGCAAAATTTTGACGTAACTCTATTTTTGAAGAATTTGACGTCAGTTTTGACATTAGACGCATCAAATTTTGCACAAAAATATTAAATCATGTAAGAACAATAATAAAAATATTTTTTTTCATTTTTGATTTTCAGCGTCGATGGAAAAATTCAAAGACCTCCAAAAATGGTCAATTCTCGAAGGGGTGGTAAATCGGTGAAGGAGTCGAAAAAATCAAAAACTTTATTTACACAAAATACACGTCTAGGTAGAGGTTTTCAATAAAAATAATAAACCTAAACAATTCAAAAATTATCCATACTAAATAATTCAAATGAAAATTATACTAAAATTTCATGAAAATTTTAAAAATATCAATTAATACAAGTTTTTACCCTATAATTTCTTATTTAATTGTGACATTTCAATTACACATGTAGAATTAGAAACATACAATTTTAAAGAATTAAAAAAAAAAATTTTTTTAAGAAAATGTTAATGAAAATTGAATTCACCACTGCAACTTGTCTGTGTGTGTATTAATAACCATCATATAGTTATATTTAAATAAAGTAAATTACATTATAATAACATGAACATTATACAGAATTATTAGTAGATATGTTTACATCGTATATTCGTATGTATATATTTGTATAATAATATGAAAAGAAAAAAATATTTTTAATGCGGTAATAAGTGGCGCCTAGCCTAGTCTGGCTTATAATAAAAAAACGAACGACTGACTGTATGTTTATAAATATAACAAATTGTTATAATTTTATTTTACGCGACTTTAATATTATAAATAAATATTGTATATAAAAATACCTATAACTATATATAACTAGAGATACTAAAATTGTGGGTAAAATATTATATCAAATATATGTGTAGAAAATCTATATTTTTGTATTTAAATGATACGTATATTAGAGACATATAACATTACTAAAAAAATAATTAGATATGTTTAATAAAATTGCTCTAATTTTAGCAGTTTTCATTAACTTAGTTATAATTATACGAAATTAAACTAATTAACACTTCGAGACAAATCTATGCAACTTAAAACGATGCAAATAAGCAAAAGTCGAATAAGGCGTTACATTGCGTGCAACATAACAAAACAATTTAGTTGCATAAGTAACGTATAACTGCGTCGGTTAATGACATTCTTGTCTGTAGGAGGATTTTTGCAATATTTTTTGATTATTTTTAATTTGTCAAGTACTTAATTTAAATTTGTGACAATATTTGCAAATTGCTGGTATAACAATATAGTTTTTTATATACATAACCGTAAAAGTAATACATTGACTATGAACTTAATACACGTAATCAATTTATCACGCATTTGTATAGAACATTATAATTTAAGAAATGATCTAATATTTATACAAAGTATTTCTTAAAATCTTTTATTATAATAATTTGTATATATGTTAATGATGTCACAGTAAAAACAAATATTAACTATATTTTTTCGGTGATTTTATTTCCCCATTATTGACGATTTTCTTACTAATTAGTCAGCCAGCGGTTTTTTCATATATAATACATGAATCTTATAGAGCTTTTATATACGAATTTTTCCATGCGTAATATTATTTTTAACGGATGAATTCAGCACAATATTTCAGTGCGTAATTATTTCTGGTATAGAAAATAGAATATATTATAGCGGACTTTTCCAAGAATTATCTCTGCATATTTATAGTTTTTTAAACAAATAAAAATAAATTTAAGATTTTTAAATTGATAAATTGTAAAGTTTTTTGAATATCTATATTTTAATAATTAAAACTAGTATGGAGTAGTGGGTAACGTCACGGCTCCGTAATCAAGAGGTTGTGGGTTCGAGGCTCGGTAGGACCAAAAAATTTTCACATATGGGTTATCACCTTTTTGTTTATTAAAAAGCGTTTGCAGTGGCCCGGAAGTCACTTAAAGCCGTTGTCCGCCTATATGATACCAACTGATAGG
>JANSTW010044290.1:0-13752 GCA_027564275.1 Diadocidia ferruginosa
GAATTTAAAAAAAAATCAGTAAAAATCAAAATCTATTAGACTTAATTTTTAGATGCTAATTCTTTGTATAGGTTTACAATAGGTGTCATCATATGAGGACGCTTGAATAATTTTGGTTAATTTAGGGTTTTAGAAAAATCTTCATATGTTTTTTTCTCTTTTCCTTGATTTTTTTTTAATTTTTTTTTTAAGATTTCAAAAATATACAGAATTTAAAAAAAAACAGTCAAAATAAACTAGACTTAATTTATATAGATATGGAAAATCTTTGTAATGCTGCTGTACCCTCGCTTTTCTTATAATAAAAATATACATTGAAACGTTTTATATTGCTTGTAACTCTTAAATAATAATTTTAATTACAATTTTATATGATTTCATTGCCCTCAACTGCGGTAATATTAAAGTCTTTTCGTATATATTTATTATGAAAACCCCGGCGGCTCTGATTTATGAAAAAATATTAAAATAAAGGTAAACACTAAACATTGTAGTACAGTAAAGCTGACGCAGCAAGAGATTTTCCTCCATATCTTCTTTTGATGGAAAAACGTTGAATAAACAAAATATTGTTTAACTATACTTTTTGCCATGCAATAATTTATAGATAAATATAAAATTTTAAATTCAGAGTTTCGGACAGGTTAAACATTAATAAACCAATTTTTCAGAATATTACTTTATTAATATAAATAAATTAATATTGTGTGGAAAATTGGTTGGGAGTTATCTGTTTATTCGAGGTTTCGTTGTTCACAAATTTTTCACGCGGGCAGAAAAAAAAGGAAAACACAATAAAACTGTTCAAGATTTTACAATATAAATTGTTTTACGTTTTTTCTCTCAATTTTCCCGCTTTGCGAAAATTCATTGATTTATTAAGGACATAAATATTCTGCGAGTTGCAGGAATAAATGGCCAATGTTATTGTTTATTATACATAAAAATTGATTTAAGAGACTTTATAATTTTGTATAAACATTTTCTATTTTGAAAAATTTATATTTTCAATTTTTCCATATAATAATACTAAATATTTTTAGGATATTAGAATTTAAAAGTATAATTGTTTAGATATGTCAATTATTATTGTGCGTTTTTAACAAGTAAAGTTTTATCAATATGAACAATAAAAATTAAAATTATTATTTGAAGTCACGCAATTAAAAAGTTTATTTTACAATTTTGTAAAATAATTTTAATCTGATTAAAAATTTATACGATTTTTTTACGCAGCAATTTCAATCATTTAAAATTAATGCTTTGGAAAGGGTCGATGAATTTATATTCAACCGTGACATGAAATAACACACAAGGAATTATTTTTCTTCAGAAATAATATTCGACGAATTAACTCCCGAATGAAATAACACCAAATATATTTTTTAACTAATATTAAAATGGAAATAACACCCGGCGAATTGACCCATGATAGAAATAACACCCAAATAATTTGTTTATATTCAAAAACGAAATAATTAAGTTATTATTAAATTACCGCCCCAATGAAATAACACGAAAAATATTTTTTAACTAATATTTAAATGGAAATAACACCCGGTGAATCGACCCATGATAGAAATAACACCCAAATAATTTGTTTATATTCAAAAACGAAATAATTAAGTTATTATTAAATTAACGCCCGAATGAAAAAACACCAAAAATATTTTTTAACTAATATTAAAATGGAAATAACACCCGACGAATTATACCCCGAAAGAAATAACACCCAAATAATTATTGTATATATTCAAAAACGAAATATCCCCCAAATGAATTAACTCCCAAATTTTCGAAATTAACGCCCACATTTTGTTTTCTTCAAAACTAAACGAAATAACACCCGACAAATTATACCTTGAAAGAAATAACAGCCAAATAATTTTTTTATATTCAAAAACGAAATAACCCCAAAGAAATTACCAACTAATTGAAATAACACCAAAAAATACATAATAACACAATAATTTTTTTTTTATATTTTCGGTGTTGTTTCATTCGGGCATTAAATTTGTTGGCGGTTATTTCGTTTTTGAATAATAAAAAAATATATATATAGGTGTTATTTCTTTCGGCAGTTAATTCTTCAGGTGTTATTTCGTTTAGTTTTTAATAAAAAAAAATCGGGCGTTAATTCCAAAAATTTATAAGTTAATTTATTTGGGAGTTATTTCGTTTTTGACTATAAAAAAAATTGGTAAAAATTAATTCTTCGATCGAAAATCAGCATTTTTGTATAAACAAAATGTGAAAAAATATAATATTGCCGAAATTCGGAATTCTCATCCTAACGCATATTATTCCAAAAAGAATTTTCTCGACAATAATTCGGTTTAAATCACTTCCGTGTAGCCTATAAAGCAATTGAAAATCTGATTTCGGCACTATTTCAGTTTGAATTGAATTAGCGACGAGTTTTTTTTAATTAACGCAGATTATTCAAAAAAGAATTTTCCGAGCAATTGAAAATCTGATTTCGGCACTATTTCAGTTTGAATTGATTTAGCGTCGAGTTTGTTTTAATTAACGCAGCTTATTCAAAAACAAATTTTCCGAGTTTTTTTAATTACCGCAGATTACTTCAAAATGATATCTGTCGGCTCTAATTCGGGTTAAATCACTTTCATGTAGCCTATAAAGTAATTGAAAATCTGATTTCAGGACTCTTTCGGTTTGAATTGAATTAGCGCCGAGTTTTTTTTAATTAACGCAGATTATTCCCAAATAAATTTTTCGAGTTTTTTAATTACCGCAGATTATTCCTAAATGAATTTTCCGAGTTTTTTTAATTAACGCAGATTATTCCAAAAATAATTTTCCGAGTTTTTGAATTAGGGCAGATTATTCCTAAATGAATTTTGTCGGTACTATTTCGGTTTTAAAATCACTTTCATGTATAGCAATTGAAAATCTGATTTTGGAACTATATTTCGGTTTGAATTGAATTAGCGCCGAGTTTTTTTTAATTACCGCAGATTATTCCAAAATGAATTTTCCGAGTTTTTTTGAATGAACGCAGATTATTCCAAAAATAATTTTTCGAGTTTTTAATTAACGCAGATTATTCCTTAATGAATTTTGTCGGTACTATTTCGGTTCTAAAATCACTTTCATGTTTAGCCTATAAAGCAACTGAAAATCTGAAAATGAATTTTCTCGGCACTAATTCAGTTTAAGCTGAAATTGTGCCGAAAAAGATAAATTCATTTAGAAATAGCGCCGAATTTTTCGATCTTAAATTCCATTCATATTGAATTACCACCGAAATATATTTTTCTGTATTAGCGCCGAATATTCGTCATTTCTGCACTATTTCAGTTTGAAAACAATTGATTGAATATGATTACAGCACTATAGCAGTTTAAATTGAATTAGTGCCGAGTTTCATACAAAATTTCACTATAATTCAGTTTAAATCACGACACAATTACACTCGGCGCTATTGCAGCACACCAGAAAATCTATTAATTTTTTAAGAAAATTTATAATTTAAAAATAAAGAAATAAAATTATAAATTAAAAAAAAAATCTGTTAAATTGAAATTAAATCAAAGAATAGAAACAAAAATTAAAAAAAATACTCTTAGTGCAAAAAATATGTCCCTTAAAAACTTTTGAATTATGCTCCAAGTGCCATAAAAAAGGAACTATATTCATTCTAGGCTTGAGCGAAAACTTTAATGTTGAAATCTGTCAAAATAGAGCGAAAACTTAAATGTTAAAATCTGTCAAAATAGAGCGAAAACTTTAATGTTGAAATCTGTCAAAATAGAGCGAAAACTTTAATGTTAAAATCTGTCAAAATAGAGCGAAAATTGCTCAAATATAAACAAACATAAAAATGGGCCAAAATTATACTCTACCGTAAAGAAATATGGCTGACTTTATAGTGTTGCTGCGGCTGATATCAGTGTTGCTGAGTAATAATTTCGCCATGTTTTTAATATTTTTTTTTATCTATAAGATTTAGTTTAATCTTAAATTTTTTTAAAAAAATTAAAGTTTCTTAAGAAAAAATTCTAAAATCATAATAGAATATTCGAGAAAATCTAGAAATTTCTGAAAAATAAAGATCCATACGTAATAATATTTTTTCAAAATGACGCATAAATCCTGCATCAGTCAATTGTAATTTTCTGTACTGTTGTAAAATACAATTTCTTGTAACTATAAAAAATCCTTGACTTTTGAATTATTACATCAGCCGATGGTTGTCAGTTACAAAAATGCAATTTATGTTCCATCATTTAGAAGTTTATGCGCACAAAACAATATAAGCTTTTCCATATTTATTGTTCACGCTTTTCCTAATTATAATAAATAATTCAATAACATATATATGCTACTGGTTGAAACATTATAAATTCTAAATGTTATGCATATTGCGTTTTCAAAAAAAAAAACACGTAAATATTATGAGTTTGTGTGTGGCTTATCTTAATTAAAGAAATTTAAAACTCCAGCATAATAATAATATACATCAGTCTAACTATAGAATTTATAATTAAATCCTGTTCTTGAAATAAAATAAAATTAAAATGCACAATTTAGTTTGTGAAATGAATATTTTTTGGTTTTATTTTATGTCATAGATAAAATACTATATACAGAGAGATGGAAAATGGAAACAAATTTTCTGGAACTTTTATTTGATTTTTAAGGATTTTACAAAATAATTTATTTAAAAAAATTTAATTAGAATAAGATCTAGATTAGATTTAAAAAAAAATACAAAGATAACTCAAATGTGAGCCAAAATTTTTTTCAGGAAAATTGATATTATTGGAATTTAATAACATGTCTATTGTGCGTCACAAATTAGAATAACTAATTTCATGTATATTCCTAAATATTAAGCGTCATAATATGTAATAAATGATAAAATACGAATAAAATTCATTGAATTTTCAACAAAAAAATTATAATGACGCTTAGTAGATGTCGTCTTTATTGTGCGTCATAAATAAAGCAATTAATTTTCTTTAAATTCTTAAATATTATGCGTAAAAATATTAATAAAAATGTAAATTTATAGAATTTTTAAAGAAAATGCCAAAGTGACGCGTAGTAGATATCGTTTAGATTGTGCGTCACAAATAAAGTAACTATATTTTGTTATTTTTAAATATTTTACGTGTTATTATAAATAAAAAAATATTAATTAATTTACAGAAAAGAAAATGCCAAAGAAACGAATGAGTAGATAATGTTTCTACTGTGCGTCACAAATTATATTATTGAATTTCCAAATAGGATTCCACCTATTTACATACAATTTTTGATCTAAGGGTTTAAGTCCATCGTTCTTCCTTCAGCCCCTTCTTTGGTCCAATTTGGAGCAAATTCGCAATACTGCAGTTCAACCAAAATTTTAATCAGTTTTTTGTTGCATCTCTCTGCATACAACTTGGTACTTTGTTTAGTATAGTTGTTTGTTATTTAATTCATTTATAATCATACTATAAAATATTAAATTCTGAAGAAATTAGCATATTTGTTTCATATTTCTTTCCATTTTTTACATATAACTAATATATTATTATATTAAATATGAAATGCATGTTTGCGTGTTTAGTTATACATACGTAAACATGTTTGAATTAAAAGTTTTAAATATATAGTTCTTTGCATTTCATAAACTAATAATAATTTATTTAATTAATAATATTGAAGGAAAATATAATAAGAAGCAAAAAAAAATGGAAAACTATATGTTTGTTCTATTCTGGAGAGATTGTAATATGGTTACATAACTGCGTGATGAGGAATAAAAACTTTCAAACTTGAATAGAATGGAATAAAAATTGCAATGAAATGCGCTAATCAAATCATGTATATTTTACTCATCAACAAAATAGAAAATTTAAAAAGTTTATTGCCACTCATCATTAAATAGAAAAAAGTTTTTAAATTATAAATGCAAAAAAAAAATTTTTTTCATATAAAGTTAATTAATAATTAATTAAACACTAAAACTAATCATAAATTATGTTTTAGTTACATTTTTTATGCTACGCAATTGATTAATTAATTAATTGCCAACTACGCAAAAAAAAGTTAGTTTTTTATGAATTTATTATATAATGGTAGAGAAATGATAAAAAAATCTGAAAACAAATTTTTATGTACCGTGCGTCACAATGTCAAGTAATATCAGTATGAATCTATGACGCACAAAATCCATAATGGCTAAAATTCAATTTAAATATTATATTTTATAAACATTTTTCATAATAAAAACCAATTTTAAACTTAAATATGTTAATAAAAATCGTGTGCGTCACAAAAATGAATTTAAATGCTACTAAACGTTATGTGAATTGTACATAAAATGTTTTTCATTCAAACGTAATATAATTTATGGTATGGTACATAAAACAAAGTGTATGGTCGAATTTCAGCAATGGAATTTTCTGACGCACAAAAAATATAGTTTAGCTTAAGCGTCACAAAAGAAAAATATTTTTTTATAATAAAAAATGTCACAATAATAATCACAATATAAGTAAATATTTAAATTCAATAATAAAAATAACTAAAATCACGAATAAAAATGCCTCTTTGAATGTGCGTCACAAATCGGACATATTAATTCAAATTATTTTTACAAAAGCAAATGCGTCACATGTTTAGATTTTTTATAAAGTTACCTAAACTGTATTAATAATTATTTTAAAAATTTCTTGACGCATAGAAATTTTCCGTTTTATTGTGCGTCACATGTTAGAAACAAAAATTTATTATAGTATTTTAAATTTTTTGTCTATAACATGCATTTGATTTTTGATACAATTATATAAGTTCGTATATACATTTTATGAAAAATTCTAAAATGACGCATAAAACATAAATCGTCTCGATTGAGCGTCTTAAAAAAAATCATTTATTATATATTAAAAAAAGAGTAAGCGTCAAATTCAGAGAATAAAGTATCGATAATTATTATTAGAAAATATCGTTTATAGATTATGCGTCAGAAATTACAAACAATAATTAATTTTTATTATACTTCAAAATTTGTTCCTATTTAATTATTTATTCACAGTATTTGTATGCATAATAAAACTAAAATGACACAATATAAGTTATGTACATCGTTCGGATTAAGCGTCACAAATTACAAACAATAATATATTTTATTATTTTAAATTTGTTGTCCATTAGATGCATTTGCATTAGATTTTGCATATTTTTAAATAAACTCATAATATTTGTTATAAAAAAATATCTAAATTATAACAGAGATGGTATCTTGAATGCGCGTCACAAATTTTAATGAAAGTTTTAATTTGTAAAACAAATTATAATAGTTACTTATTACATTGTAGAAATATGTAATCAAATGAAAAGAATTTAAATAAAAATGGTTAGAATGACTCCTAAAATTTCAAATAAATCTCGCTTACGATTGTGCGTCACAAAATTAAAAAAAAATGATTAATTAATTATTTAAGTATTATAAAAATTAAATTTTTGCTTCATATGTATTAGATTTTATATTTAATTAAACTCAAAATACTTTTAAAAAATATCTTAATTAATACAGAGAAAGCATCTCGATTGTGCGTCACAAATTTAAAAGAAATTATTAATTTATCAAATAATTTATAAGGGTAAATTATTACTTTATAAAAATATGTAATTTAATGAAAAGAATTTAAAAAAAATAGCTAAATTACTTTTAAAAGCATAAAACATATGTCGCTTTCGATTGTGCGTCACAAAATTAAATATGTATTAATTACTTATTTATTATAAAAATTAAATTTTTGCTTTATATGTATTAGATTATTGATTTTGATTAAATTCACAGAAGTTCAAAGTAACTATCATTTGACACAAATGTTTTTAGATTGTGCGTCACATATTAAAGAAAATAATTTATTAAAAAAATATATGCGGTATTTATTAAATTATAGCAATATGTAATTATAATTATAAAAATTTATAATCAAAATTGATAAAATGTCGCTAATTAAAGATAAAAATAACATTTCTATTGTGCGTCACAAATTTGGATAAATAATTTCTTATATATTTCTTAATATTAGGCGTCATATGTAATAAATAATCGAATAAAAATTAAATTCATTGAATTTTACATTTAAAAAAAATCAAAATGACGCTTAGAAGATATCGTTTTGATTGTGCGTCATAAATAAGCAAATAATGTTGTTTAAATTTTTAAATATTATGCGTAAAAATATAAATAAAAAGTTAAATTGATAAAAAGATTGTGCGTCACTAATAAAGTAACTATGTTTTGTTAATTTTAAATACTAACTAAAACTTTTTATAATCATCGCTGCAAAGCGTAGATGCAACGTACATTAGCAGTATAAATATATGAAAACATAGGAAACCAATTATAATCAAAAGTAATGTACTACTACAAAACACATGAGAAAAATCAAATGTAATGTGACGCTAATGTTACGTGTCGCGTCAATATGTTTCCAGCTTTATGTCAATATTTTTTTTTTTTTTAATTTATTGACCCAGTCTAAAATTTGTCTTAAATGGTCTTGTGTCAATTTATAAATAAAAAATTATATTTACAGAAAAGTAAAAAAAAGTTCAAAGTATCTAAATTGACACAAAAAAAATATTTAGATTGTGCGTCACACATTAGACAAAATAAATTTAAAAAAAATATAGGGGTTATTTATTAAATTATAGCAATGTGTTATTAATTATAAGAATTTATAATCAAAATTGCTAAAATGCCGCTTATTTAAGATAAAAATAAAAATTCTATTGTGCGTCACAAATTTGAATAACTAATTTCCTATATATTCCTTAATATTAAGTGTCATATGTAATAAATAATAAAATAAAATTCAATGAATTTTCAAAAAAAATAAAATGACGCTTAGTAGATAACGTTTTGATGGTGCGTCATAAATAAAGTAACTAATTTTCTTTAAAATTTTTAAATATTATGCAAAAAATATAAATAAAAAGTAATATTTACAGAATTTTTAAAGAAAAGGCCAAAGTGACGCATTGTAGATATTATCGTTTAGATTGTGCGTCACAAATATTGTAACTGAGTTTCTCTAAATTTGTATATATTATGCGTAAACATATAAATAAAAAGTAAATTTACAGAATGTTTAAAGAAAATGCAAAGTGACGCATGGTAGACATAAATCGTTTGATTGTGCGTCACAAATAAATTAACTATTTTTTTGTTATTCTTAAATATTTTACGTAAATTAAAAAAAATTAAAATTAAATCTAAGGAAAAGCTAAAGAAACGCATAGTAGATATTGTTTCGATTGTGCGTCACAAAGTATGGTATTGAATTTACAAATAATTTTGAATAAATTGAATTATATAAAAAATACTTAACTTACTTTAAAATGTTAAAACAAAAAACACATTTTTTATTAAAGAATTAAAAACCATATTATCCTAATTGAGATTGTAAAATTATAATAATACTAATGCGTCTGCAATTCGCGCTATACGGGCAATTAAGTCTAGCAGATATAATTAACAAAAAAAACAATTGCATTAGTCGAAAGTTAAACAAAATTTTCGCAACAAAATTAAATTACCGCAAGCTTTTAAAAATATGAGAAATATTTCGCAAAATTATAATAAGCTTAATTTTAGATATAGAAAAGAAAATACCAAAATCATAAAACATAAAACATAATTACCTTCCAACTTTCTTTTGTTCTTGCAATAAATCCTTTATAAAATTTACGCATAATTTATGAATTTGTGTATGGGGAAAATTTTTTTTTTTTTTGGAAAAAAGGAAAATTTTAATTAAATATTTTCCAACATATATACAATAACATCAATTGTACAATTACAATTAAACCAACCAAAACTGCGCAATTATTTGCAAAAGGAAAATTATTTAAGAATTTTCTTTTAATTTTCAAATTGTTAAAATTCTTTGTAACTATGAGGATAATTAAATTTTCCAAAATTACCGCAATAAAAGCTTTTGTCAATTATGAGAAATTTCCACCAATTTATAAATTATATTTTTTTTTATTGAATTTTCATAACACGCACAATATTGACAATTATTGTGAAAAACCACTAAAAATGTTCACTAAATTTCCACACTATTTTCCTAATCGAATTTTAACCGAAAAAATAATTAATTTCTTTCTTTAAAAAGAAAACAACATGCAGATCTCTATTTTTTGTATGCGTGAAACACTAAATCTGACATGCGACTAATAACTGAAACTGTTTGGATAATTTTTGAGAAAATGAGAAAATTCTACGGAAAATTGAAAATAGAAAAATTTAAATTTAAACGTACTTGTTGAACGACTATAGTGGCTCGCGGTTGCGTACATACTGCCGCATCCAATGGATTGGAAGTTACATTTATAGCACCGGTTGTAACATTGTTTGAAGTTGACGTAACATTTGTTGCATGATCGCTGTGATGTTGCACAGCGGCATGATGACGATGATTTTGTGATTTTTGGCTTTCGTCCAATTGGACGCCGCTGTTGTTATTATTTTGTTTGGATTCTGTGAAAAAATCTATACGAAGATTTGGTAATGGTGGTGTTGATCGATGTGGTTGTGGCACACCACCTGCACCACCACTATTACTCGATGATCCTGATGACGAGGGGCTGGACTGTTGTGTGTGAAAGGCATCTACAGATTTTGGAGGGATTTGATCAAATTTCAATGCGATTTGATCGAATTTGGAAACCGAAAAGTTTTCTTTTGATTTTTTGGTGGTCGCAGTGCTTGTGGCGGTGGTAAAGGAAGTGCTGGTTATGGATTGATCATTTTTAACGAATGGAGTAAAGGCATCTGCCGATGTTGTTTTGTTCACCTTTTTCTTTTGCAAGTTATTGTTGCTACGGTTAGTCGAACCTTCTTGCAAGCAACACTGATAACGCTCTACATTTTTCGTAATCATATTATAATGCTGAAAGATGTCATTTGATTCGTAATCAAAGCCATATTTGTCCAATTTAAAATTCTTATAACTTTTCGAGGGTGAATCAAAGTAGGGTTTCTCATACACAGGACTATCCGTGTCATAGCTGGACGTATCTGCCGAATTGAAATTAAACGGAAATTTCGTATCCTCTTCATCTTCTTCGACGGCAAAACATTCTCGTTGAATCCGTTCATAATCGATGGCCTCTCGATCAAATGGAAACATTGTTTGTGTATCGTCCAACAGATGTCCGTCAATGTCATAGCTACTTCGACTGCTGATAGCCGAAGAAATTTGCGATTCCTTTCGAGGCATTTGTTGCGTTGGTGGTGCCGAATTTACCTTCGAATTGGAACCGAACTTTTCCTTTGTGGTTGAAGTGAAATTATTTTTTATCGAATTAAAGAAGCGATTACGACTCTTCAGCAGCACTTCCTTCTTAGACTTTTTACCATTTTCATCCAGATCGATTATTTCCGTTTTTGTCGTTGATCTGGCCGCATTGAAAACCTGCTTCAGGTGATTGTTCAGATTCTCTCTAGACAAATACTTGGACTGGTTCACGTCCTTGTAACGTTTTTTATTGTTTTCTTTTTCATCATCCGCCACCCCATTCGTAAGGTTATTGAAATCCTTAATTTGCTGACGATTTTGCTCGAGCAGCTTGATTTGATTCTTTGCGGGCGGTGCAGTTGAATCGGCCGAAGACGATGTGGACGACGATGACACGGAAGAAGTGGATTGTTTGGCCAACATCATACTGTCCGTTCCGCCGAATGTGAAAAGGGATTGATTTTTCTCAAATGTGCGTACACTTTTTGGCGATGGCGGCGGAATGTCAAATGGAAAATGGATGGTTGAGGTAACCGGTGCCGTACGATGAGCGGTCGGTGGATGCGGAGTACTATGATGACTACCATTCACCTGAAATTGATAAATAAAATTTGTTTTTATGCAATTGAATCTTTCTCCAAGCGGGATTATTTATTTATTTTTTGCGAAATGGAAGAGAAATTTCTGTGGCACATAATTATTATTGGTAATTGCGGAAATTTTACACCTTTCGCGTGTATAAATAAATAATCGCCGCTTTATTTTCAAGTATTTGTTTAATCGGTTTTTTGAAGGTGTAAATCAAAAAAATGTTTTATTTTTTGTTTACATGCAATTTTATATAATTAAATGGAATATTTTTAATTTATTTAATTGTAAATATAACGCAATTTATTGAAATTATGAAAATATTATTGTTTTTGTGAAGTTTTTGTTGGTAATATTTGCCGTTAACAGTCAATATATTATTTAAAATATTTAAAAAAAATCTTTAAAAATTAAAAAAAATTGAGGAATTATGATATTTGGATTTCTTAAATTTATTTGAAAAAAAAAAATTACAGAACTTCACTTATTCAAAAAATTTTGTAGAATTTATTGATAGAAAATATTATTACGGAGGTTTCAAAAATGCAATCTTAAAAAAATATATAAAAACATAATTTTTTTCCACTTAAAACTCATATATTCTTTGTATGAAAGTAAACTTATCGACATTTTCTGAAAATGGCAGCGAAAATTCAAGATGGCCGCATAAAAATGAATAAAACTTTAAATATCTTCCTATCTAATCAAATAATTACACAAAACTTGACCTCTCTTGGAAATTTAAATACAACATCATACTCAATCATATTCAAGATGGAAGAATTCAAGATATTGCTTAAACTTAAGCTGGCCTACAACTGAGTGTTAGTCTGAGCCTCGTTTAACATCTGCCGCCAGGTGGACCTATTCACGAGCAGACGCATGAAGTAATATTAAATCAAGATGGCGACTTTTTAATTTAAAAAAAAATGTTTTTTAAATCATAAAATTAACCAATTTTTAACATTATCTTCGTATATTTTGAAGAAAACTTTCTTCAGAAAAATTGTAATATAATTTTGAATATTCTAAAGTAATTGCGAAATATCTTCGTATAAATACTGATTAATCTCCAAATCAAATCAAATATTCTAAATTATTTTGAAATAATTTTGAAACATAAAATTAAAAAAAAAAATCTGCGAAACGATTCTGATATATAATTTCGGAAAAGTAATGAAATAATTTTGAGATAATTCTGAATTTTTTGGAGTAATCTTGAATTAAGATCGAGTAATTCCCAAATAATTTCGAATGAAGTTTCAAAAAGTTACTGAATCATTTCAAAATCGTTTCTAAATTATTTCGAAATATTTAGGCAATAATTTCTGGAGTAACTCTGAGAAAAATTCTAAATAAATTCAAAATATTTTCTGGATAATTTCAAAAATGTTTAGAAATAAATTCAACATAATTTTGAATCAATTTCAAAATAATTCTGAAAAAGAATTAGGAAAATTTCGAAATAATTTTTAAATTAAATAATTAATAATTAATTTAAATAATTTATTTAATAAGAAGCTAGATATAACGAACGTTCCCTGTCGACTTTTATGAATAATTTCAAAATAATTTTGAAACGTAAAATTTTGAAAAAAAAATGTGTAAAACGATTTTGAAATAATGTTGAAAAATTTCTGAAATATTTTAGATAATTTTGATTTCTGAATATTCTTGAGTAACTCCGAGAAATTGAATAACTTATTTGAATAATTTCAAAATTTTGGAAGAAATAAATATAAAACAATTTCAAATTTTCAAATTCGGTAAATTTAAATTTAAAAAAAAAATCCCTAACAATTCTACGATTTTTCTAATTTTTTCTCAAACATTTTTTAATTGACCTAACTCAATAGCAAATCGATAGAGGCTTGCAAAACAATGATATTGC
>JANSTW010044301.1:0-13751 GCA_027564275.1 Diadocidia ferruginosa
TTTTGTATGTAATTTTAATGTATATTGTATGTTACACATTATAATTCCATAACTGCAGAATAATATTAAATTATATACTTATTTATGTCATTTTTTTATAACTTTTATAAGTAATTAATAATTATCATAATTTTTCTTTTATGGTAAAGAAAGGGTGGAAAATAAAAATTAAAAATATTATTTATAGAAAAATTCCAAATTTATCCAGAAATATATATTACCTAGCACTTCTTAAAATTCGAACTACAATTTAAAATAAAATATTAAATTTTCAGTCTTTTTTTATTGCCATCTAATTATAATATTTAATTAATTTTTAATTTCAGTTTTAAATTAATTAAAATGTTGAAATGTTAAAATGCCATCGAAAATAATTATTATTGCATTTATATTTATAAATCCAAGAAAAGTTTTCTTATTATTTTAAATTCAACACAACATTTTCGACATGAATGATTTTGACAGTTGTGTGACATATTCACCATACGTATTGTTATTTATATGATGAAAGTTACTAGTTTAAGCACACTTTTGGAAGTGATGTTTTTTTGATGTGATTTGTCGTTCTCGAGTTACAAAGTGATCAAAATCGGCGAAAAAAGCGTGCAGTGCTGATATCAAAATAATTTTATTTTTCTGCGTGCAATAATTTTCTCTTCTTTTATATAATTTTCTATTATTTACTTTATATTATAAATTTTACTTTGAGATTTTGTTTTAATTATATTGATATACTTTGTTTAAATGTAATTATAAAGCCATTAGGCCTTGTTTTAAACATATAAATACATGAATTATGAAAAAGCTGCCAAAAAATAAGTATTTGTCCGATTGAAACAATTTTTTGTAAATCTATAATAGCGGAGATTAACTGACTGATCTAACAAAAATAAAATAATTACGTTTTAGAATATTTTCCTAATTCAATATGGCCGCCAAATATTAAATACATTTCTAAAAGAAACCTATTTTTTAAAACATATTTTTTTATTTTTATTCTAATCTACAACATGAACATAATTAACTTAAAATTATAGAGCGTAGCATTTTTCTTTGTTCTCTTTTAAATACTTCTCTTTGAGAATTTTGGTACTTATAGTATTTGGCGACCATTTTAAATTATGAAATTATTCCAAAACCTATATTTTTTTTCAGATAACCCAGTTATATATCCTATATAATTATATACAAAATCGTTTTAATCGGATAAATAATTATATTTTAAGGCAGCTGTTTGATATTAACACTGCACCCGATTTTCGTCCACCACTCGAATACCACAAATCACAAAAAAATTGTTTCCCATAAAATGTTTTTCTATTGATTAAAAAAAACAATAAATTAATAAATAAAACATCACTTCCAAAAGTGTGCGAAAACACGTAATTTTCATCATATATAAAAAAATTGATTTGTTTACTATTTTTGCAACAACAATATCAACCAAACTACTGCACCTAGTTGGGGTTAAAAAAATAAAATAAAATAATAAACTTGAACGAGGGAGCGGGCTGATTGTAAGAAATGAGAAAGTGCGTTGTTAAATCTTGTCCATCGGTGGCGGATGATCGAGTAATGCATAGATTCCCATTAAGACGGCCACAGTTGCTAAAAAAATGGCTAAAAAACCTTGGCATGAAAGAGTTTTTCCGTACCAGCGTAATATGTGAGAGGCATTTTGAGCAAATTTGTATTCCAAAAAAGATACTTTTGGCCATAGGGGCTGTACCGACATTACACTTGGATTCGCCGGATCCGATACAGTATCATAATGATGCAAAAAAACTTGCTAAGCCAAAGCGCGGGAGGTGTTGTGTGCAAGATTGCTGGAACACTAAGCGTAACACAACAAATTACAAATTTTATGAATTTCCCACTATTCCAGCGCAAAAATCGTTGTGGGTTAAAGCATTGCAGCTTAATTTTAATCCATCAAAAAACGTACATCTAGTTTGTGGCCAACACTTTGCGGACACTTCTTTGTGTCCTAGCGGAAAATTGCGAAGAAATGCCGTTCCTTCGCTATTTTTAGGCAATCATATTGAAGATCCTTTCGCAAACATTAAATTGGAACCAGAAATGATCATCCCTGAAGAACTTCAAGAAAATGATGCAGACTTAGTGGCCAGCATTGAAAAAATTAAAAACGAACCAGTTGAGGAAATACAGCCCACAATTAAGCAGGAAGTAATCTTTCACGATGAAGAACAACCGATTTGTGGTGACGAAATAATAAAATTTGAGATAACAGAAGTGATGGAAGAAGATCATGATTGTCTTCCCCCATCACCATCACCACCACCAGTTCCAGCTCCAACCAAAAAGAAAATATACAAGTATGCTCCAATACGAACGAAGCAAAAGCGTTGTCCGTTTGAAAATTGTGACAAAGTCTATACGAAAAGTAGCCATTTAAAGTCTCATATGTACACGCACACCGGCGAAAGGCCCTATCTGTGTAACTGGCCCGGATGCAATAGATCTTTCATACGGTCCGACGAATTGGCCAGACACTTGCGAACGCATACAGGGGAGAAAAATCACCAATGTCCGTATTGTGAGAAAAGGTTTCTTCGAAGTGATCATTTGAAGAAACATGCTAAGAGACACACAAATTACGATGCAGACGATTTTGCGAAGAGCCCGGTCAAAAGTTCACGCTAATAGCTAAACTTACTTATTATATTGATTAATTAGAATGCAGAAATAAAATAATTTATTAATTATTTGGATTTTTTTCTATTATACATTTTTTTCGAAATTTTAAACATCAAACGACCTTTGGAAGTATTTCGAAAGTCTTGGAACTCTTGAAAACATTTAGAAAATCTTGGAAGTCTTTTGATAAAAACTTTTAATTCTTTAGAAAATATTGGAAATCTTTAAAGTTTTTAACATAATAAATCTTGAAAGTCTTTTGAAAATCTTGGAAGACTAGAAAGTTTAGAAAGTCTTTAGAAAATCTTGGAAGTCTTTAGAAAGTCCTTAGTCTTTAGAAAATCTTGAAAGACTTTAGAAAATCTTAAAATTCTTTTGTAAATCTTAAAAGTCTTTAGAAAATCTTAAAATTCTTTTATAAATCTTGAAATTCTTTTGTAAATCTTGAAAGTCCTTAGAAATCTTGGAATTCTTTTCTAAATCTTAAGTCTTTAGAAAATATCTTGAAAGTCTTTAGAAAATCTTGAAATTCTTTTGTAAATCTTGGAAGTCTTTAGAAAATCTTGAAAGTCTTTATAGAAAATCTTGAAATTCTTTTGAAAATCTTGGAAGTCTTTAGAAAATCTCGAAAGTCCAGAAAATCTTGAAATTCTTTTGTAAATCTTGAAAGTCTTTCGTAAATCTTGGAAGTCTTCAGAAAATGTGAAATTCTTTTGTAAATCTTAAGTCTTTAGAAAATCTTGAAAGTCTTTATAGAAAATCTTGAAATTCTTTTGTAAATCTTAAGTCTTTAGAAAATCTTGGAAGTCTTTAGAAAATCTTGAAAGTCTAGAAAATCTTGAAATTCTTTTGTAAATCTTGGAAGTCTTTAGAAAATCTTGAAAGTCTAGAAAATCTTGAAATTCTTTTGTAAATCTTGAAAGTCTTTCGTAAATCTTGGAAGTCTTTAAAAAATGTATACAGAAAAATCAAGAACAAATATCTGTCAAAATACATATGAAATATTATGTAAACCCAGTAAAGAGAAAAAGGTCCATATAATTGACAATATTCATGGTCCATTCATTAAGTTGAAAATTTGTTTATATTAATTTTTTTGGAAAAATAACAACGACTCCGCACTCGTCGAAGCACTGCAGTTGGGATTAAGGAAATAATTAACTTGATGTAGAGGTAATAAAAAATAAATAAATAAACCAACTAATAATAAATACATGTTTTTAGAAGGGGAACTGTCAGAGGTAATTGTATAGCAGCTGCTGAATGATCGAATAATAGAATATAGAATTCAATTGAAACGACCGAAATTGTTGAAAAAAATGGATACAAAACTAATCGCAAAAATAAAAACAGAACCAGCAGAAGAAGTAGATGATGCAGTGGCCAGCTTTGAAGAAATTAAAAACGAACCAGAGAAGAGAAAGCCGAAGAAAAATAAGAAAGTAATCCATGAAAATGAAGAACCATCAATTTTATGTGAAGAAAAAATAATAGAAATGCTTGAATCTGCTGATTGTTTGCCCCCATCAGCACCACCATCCTCTTCAACAAAAATGCAACTTAGAAGAAGAAAATTGCCCATGGTTGCCATACCGACGGAATCAAAGACAGTGTGCTGTGTACAAGGTTGCGGGAACATGCAGCCGGGCATAGATTATAAATCTTATAGATTTCCCACTAATCCTGCCCAAAAATCGTTGTGGATTGAAGTGCTGCAACTTAATTTCGATCCAACAATACAATCTGTTTGTGGCAAACATTTTGCGGACACTTCGGTGGATTCTAAAGGAAATTTGCGAAAAAATGCTCTTCCATCACTATTTTTAGGAAATGAGAAGCAGGCAAATATTAAATTAGAACCAAAAGTGGAGTTTACTGACGAATTTGAAGATGATGAACAATTAATCGTAAACTTTAAATTAGAACCGGAAGTGGAAATCGCTGAAGAACTTGAAGATAATGCAGGGGACAGCTTTGAAGAAAATGAACCAGAGTATACATTTGTTGAGACAAGGCTGACAAACGAAGGCATCTATAACAATGAAGAATGTGATGAAAATTTAAATTTCGATATAACAGAAGTGGCGGCAGAAGATGGTTTGCCACCAACCAAAAAACAAAAACAAATTAAATGTTCGTTCGAAAATTGTAACACACTCTGTGAAAAACCAAACAAATTGAAGATTCACATGCGTGTTCACACAGGCGAAAAGCCATACCTTTGTAACTGGCCTGAATGCAACAAATCTTTTAAACGGTCTGACGGACTGACCAGACACATGCTGGCGCACACAAAAGAGAGAAATTACGATTGCCCGTATTGTGGGATTGCGTTTGTTCGGATCGATCATTTGAGAACACACGCAAAGAGTCATCACTCCAATTACGATCCAGACGATTTGGCTAAATACGTCCGCATATTTCATAAATGACCAGATCATATAGAGAGAAAAAGTTAAATGGTCCCAATGATCTCATAATTAAATGTAATTACTTTGTTAAAATTATCATTTGAAATTAACAAATTAAACTATCGAAATGTTTTATAAATAATTTTGTTTTTTTCTCTTATTCTAAAAATTCCCGCCCTTGCAAGTCTGTTCATTAAACTACGATAAGTACAAAGATCCCAAAGCTGTAAAAACAAATAAACATTAAAAGAACTGGCGGAATTGTGGAAAGCTATAAATAAAAGATATAAAAGAAAAACATCGATTTAGACGTCTTGAAGAACTCTCTGTTACCATACACTTTACCTTTGATATTCAATTAAAACCATGGTATCAGATAGAAAAAAAGGGTAAAATGTTGTAGCGTTGAAAGGACAATTGAACTGTAGGAATTAGGAGAAAAGTATCTGATTCCAAAAAGGTCCTCATCCTAATACTAACTTATAGGGTAAAGAAAATTTATTACAAACAAAAAACTTAGCACTAACTTAAACATTAAATTTGCTTTGCAACATTTGCAATGATCGGCTTGGGTCGGGCGCGAAAGACTAACTTTCGCGTTACCAATGCCCGCACATGATATTCTGTAGTAATTTTCGTTTTATGCTCTATGGCTATGGTCGAGTCTAAGACTGTTCGATTTATTGTAGAAGCATTTAAATCACCTGATGTTGCCGCATCGACTGCCACAGAAGAGCTCAACGTATCGTCCACCATCGATATGTCAATTTCATCAACCGGTTGATCGGAGGGATGGAATCTCTGTAGCACAGCATACGGTTTGTCCATTTTGACCTCTTTGCCGTGCAGAATGTGATGGCCAATAATGAGAATCTAAAAGATTTTCTTTGAGAAAAAATTCGGATAATTTATGCGCTATTAATATTACCGGTTGTCCAAATTTATCGAAATTCAAATCGCCAATAAACTGACCACTCATAATCCTATTGCCACGAACCTCCAGATCACCCTGTAGCTCAACAATGCCCCATTCTGGTATGACGCCGGTTGCGGCTGTTGGTGGGCTGTGTATGAAATTTTAAATTAAAAAAAAAAAAATGAACGTTAAAATTTAAGGGAGTCTTTGGAAATCGTCAGGAAAATTATCCGGACAAGTACCCGAAATTTACAGAAATTTCTGGAAAAGGGAGACAAAAACATTTATTTCCGACAATCTTATTTTAGTGGCTCCTTGAAATTATCCGAATAAAAAATAAATTTACGAAAATCTGTCATTTAAGGGGTCCCTAAAATAAGATTTTCGGAAATTTATTTTTTATTCGGATAATTTCAAGTTTACTGGCACAGCAGAAGTGTGACGTCTCCCCCTAAAGGGATAAGGAGGTCAATACAAACTTTTTTCTCCTTGTTAGGGAGGAAATTTATCCTATCGGGTTTAAGGATAGGTAATTTAAAAATAGTTTTAGTGTAAACTTATAACACATCCCCTTGAAAATGGGAGGGGATAAAAGTTTGTATGACAACTGTTGTATTGACCTTAGTAAAAGTCTAGGTTACCGGCACAGCCCGGGGGCAGACTAGGCTTAAGCCATTTTAGAAACAATTTCAGGCAGTTTTCCAGGAATGCCAGGCAAGTAAATCTTCACACGACATTACTAAGGCCACATTAAACAGGATTTCATTCCTGCTTAGAATCCAGAATTAAGGATTAAGAAAGGATTCTTAATTAAAACAAAAAGTTTTATAGAAAATTTTATTTAATTGAAAAACAAAAAAGGCTTAACCTCTAAACTTCTTAAACAACGGATGAACATTATGAATATTTTTACGTTTAAATTCATAGTAGACAGCATCATCGCCGCCCGACATCGAACTCAATCCACCCACTCGTTTCGATCCACCGGGACGTGCAAAGTAGCCCGCTTCACCCGGTGCCCGTTCGTCTTCACAGTCTGTTTCGGAGGCGGCCAGCACTTGTTGCAACAGATGTCCTTGATCTTCACGCGACGTATAGAATAGTTCTTTGTCCGCATCCAATCCGGACAAATGGGTGATGACCTTGTAACTGTACCCTTGGTTCACCAAAAACCTTTGCCGCTTGCGTGAATAATTCATTTCAAGCGTGTCCTGCGATACGAGCGTATAGAAAAAAGCGTTATACTCTTCGGCAATTGCACCTTTCTTGGCACGCAAAATACGCCCAAGACGTTGGGCCTCCTGTCGTCGTGAGCCACCGTGAGACGAGATTTGAATTAAGACGTTAGCTTCGGGTAAATCAAAACTTGTGTCGGCCACCTTACTCACAAAGATCGTATTAACCTTTGGATTAAATTTGAAATTTTGTAAAATCTGAATTCGTTCATTCTGGGATGTTGGCCCATAAATGTAGGGTTTGTTCATTTTGATGGCATAGTGTTTGAGAGCAAACACATTGTCACTGAATACGATCGTTTTGTCGCCGCGTTTCTCATGATATTTTATCAAAAATTGAGTGTTACGAAACTTGGACGGGTTCATACAGTAGAGCAGCATTTTCTTCGACGTCTTGGTTATCAAATATTCGTGATAGAATTCCGGACTCATCGGGCACCACACTTCGGCACACTGAACCCGTGCAATGAACCCCTTTTTCTGCAATTCCAACCAATTGGCTTCGTACAATTTCGGTCCAATTAAAAAATTCAAATCGGCAATTTTATCATCTTCACGCAATAGCGTCGCAGTAAGTCCAAGCTTACAATGACTTTGCACAAGCGTCAGCACCCGCCGGAACATTTTTGCCGGAATTGTGTGCACCTCATCCAAAACCATTATGCCCCATTCCTGCTCCTGCAGCCAACGCATTGTTTGTTCAGCTTCCCAGGACCGTTTTTGCGTGTGCGTTATCATCGAATATGTCGTCACCAAAATGCCACAACCCATTGGCTTATCTTTGGCCTCGGATGTAAAGCGACAAATCATACTGTCATCAGCGGTTGACCACATTTTAAATTGTTGTTTCCATTGTTCCACGGAAACACCCGAATTGCACAGGATTAGCGCACGTTTTCGAACCGTACAACAAGCGGTAACGCCAACCTAACGAATGGATATATTAGTACGACCAAAATCAGACCAATTATAATATTCTTACCAATGATTTTCCAGCACCGCATGGCAGTACAATGACTCCCGAACGAGCCCGACCATTGCCAAACATTTTCCGCAGACTTTTCTCCTGATATGGGCGCAAAACAGCGGCTGGCTAAAATGTAAATTTTTTAAGAAAATTACTTCCACAGAATAAAACCAAAGAAACCTTCAAATCAACATTAATGTCCGGATTTACGGTATCGTTCCGGAAATCATATTCGGCCAACAGTGGGTGCTCAATTTCGATGCAACGTTTTTGCAAAACTTCAATTTTCTCCTGATTAACCTCAAACGAAACGGTCTTCAAATTTGCTTCCTCCTCTTCGTCTTCATTGTCGATTTTTTCATAAAAATTCGTAATGTCATCGGGAACGACTACGGCAGCTACAGCAGTTGTTCCATCGCCCTTATCTTCAGTTGATTGACCATCGGTAGTAGTGGCTGTTGTGATTTTTCCACCAAAAATTGCCGGTTTTATTTTATCCTGAATGCTTGTGATGAACCCATCGGCAGTGACATCTTCGGTCGTCTCTTTTGGTCGTAGGCGACAAGATTGAACAATTGGATCTTTTAGTAATTTTTGCAAAACTTCCGGATGTGGACTTTCCACAAAATACTTATTATGTTTTAGGACCAATTTTACCTTGCCGTAGGACAACGTACACAATTGTATGAATTCAATGATTCCCTGTGGAATGGACGTTTTACTCAACCGCTTCAGGTACTCAATGATGTCGTTTGTCTGCAGGCCAACCGAAACGGCCGCATAAAGACTATAAGCAGTCAATTTGTATTCGTGAATGTGTTCGGGACGACAAACCGGTTCAGAGATGGCAATTAGAAAATCATGAGCATGTTTGTAGACGGGTGAAAAAGATTCGAGAAAAATATGTCCATTTGGGGCGACCCAAAGTGGTCGGGAATTATGATCAACTTTTAGATTCATTTGAGAGCGGTAATCCTTGGCACCGTATTCATCTTCCTGCACTGCTTCGTCATTTTTTTCTGCGTTTTTTGCAGCAGCCGCTGGCACACCGTCACTTTCATTAATCGTTGATGTCGAACTGCCGGAGGCTCCACCGTCATCATCTGCGTACGCAGCATAGGCTTCGTCTTCGGTACGACGTTTCTTTTCTAAAAATTATTATTAAATAAATCTCTTCAACCAAATCAAATTATTTTTACCAAATTTCGATGAATGCTTTGAGTCTCTTTTACTTGATTTTTTTGGTGGCCCCATTTCGTCAGAGGGTGGCTCACTAAAACTGAAAGTTCTAATTTTGAAATTAAATTTTAATAAATAAATAATTATTCAATTTTCTACTTACTTTTGTAACTATTTTAGGCTAATAATTAATTTATGCAAAACACAAAAAATAGAACCGTTTTACTGCGCCGCGAGTCAAAGAAAACAAAAATTTCTTCGAATGGTGAAATAAATTTATTGACACTTTCACACATAACCTCAAAATTTTTAGGCTTTGAGCTTTTACATTGTAATTAAATTATAACGAAATTTTAATTAATTTAGTAAAATTTACAGATAATTACTTACGTTTTAATGTAAATTGGCATTGTTTAAGGGTGGTAAATTGTTGTTCCGTTTGATTTGGTTAAAAAAGCGGCAAAATCACTACGCAAAAACCAAAACAAATTATAAATAATGCGTAGCTTTTATGTATGGATATGCGGTGGGTGTAGCGTCGCGGTGTTATATATATACACTGTTAAAAAAATGATGGTGAATATAAAATTAATATTCACCTTTTTTGTCATTATTATCAAAGTGACATTAGAAACGTCAATAATGACATTAAAAAAAACTGCAAAGATGGAAAAACCATATGGACTTTTTGCGAGATGAGTGCGGTCACCTCTTTTGACATAGCAATATTTTTTTTTTGGTGGTGCAAACCAACTTGCACTTTACACTTTACCGCTTATGGACATAGCCGATAATTGACTTTTCCCCTTTATGTGGCCCTCCCAGACTTCAAAAACCACTATGATATTTAGTGCTCACCCCCCTCTATAGACAGTAAAAGGGGTCAAAGTTTAGTTAAAATTTCAGAAAAATTATAAGCCAAATATTTATATATTTTTAGATTTTTTCCTCGGCTCTTCCTCCTTTAATGTTCCCTTTCCCTCAATGAGGGACGTTTTTAGACTCGCCTATAGTAGGGGAAATAAGAAAATTACCAAAAAGCAAATATAGAACCAGACCACACCTGAGGCCATAATAAGCGCTAAAGTGTAGATTCATCCTAAAAACGCTTAATTTAATTATATTTGGTCAAAAATTAACTTTATAAATAAAAAATCTTACTATTTCTCTATAAATTATGTGATAATTTAACAAATCTACAATATTAAAAACAATAACAAAGTATTTTCCACCTCTGCATATGATGTCATTATATAAATAAAATTTCTTGTAAGATTTTTTTTGGTTACGTTTAAATATTATTGTTTTGATAAATTTTGTTTTAAATTTCTTTTAATTTTAAAAAGGTAATATTACATTGATATATAATTAAATAATAAAACTTATATTTAAATATAAGTAAATTTATCAATTATTTCAAAAGATAAAATAAGATATTCAATATTTAAAAAAACAATTTAATTCGCTTATAGAGCCTTCGAAGATCTGACATGGGCAGCTTATTATAAATTCTAATTAGAAAATGTAATTACAATTATTTAATTTTTTAGATATTCTACAAAATGACTAACAATATTAAAACTGAACCAGATTTGGACATAAATGATTATTACGGGGATTATGAATATCACATTGTACAGGATGATGATACACAGCTCATTAAAACTATTAAAACGGAGGACCAAATAGCTAAAGACGATAATAATAATAGCAACAAAGATATAAAAACATTAGAAAAATGTAAAAAGTCCACCAAAACCAGCAAAAACAAAAAAACATCCCTAAAGTGTAAGCTTTGTAAGAGAACTTTTCCACACAAGTCCGGTTTGCATCGTCATCAAATGCAAATACATTCATTTGAGAAACCACTAAAATGTGATATTTGTCGAGAAACGTTTATCGATAAATTCTACTTGACATCGCACATGCGAAAGCATAGCAAAACGTCCGCATTTACGTGTAAAACTTGCGGCAAAGAATTTAATCATGCTTTCAATTTTAAGAAACACTTGCGCGTTCACAACGGCCTCAGACCGTTTAAATGTACAGAATGTGAAAAAACCTATAAGCATTCGTCCCATTTAAAACGACACATGATAAGTCATACGGCCGAGGCAATGGAAAAGGCAAAATTGACCAAAAAACGTACAGGTCGGCCGATAAAAATTTCGGCGATAGCAACTACTATACCAAACAATACAGAAACAGCTGTGCATAGCATTAAACCTAAAACGACTACACCTATTGCTGACAATCCGGTCGAACCAAAAATAAAACGAGAATGTGATATATTTCCAAGATTAACAGAGGTTCTATTGGGCTTTGATTAGGAAACGATTTTATTTTTAAAATATAGATTAAAATATATATATCGAATTTTATACATTGTTGACCTTTTTAAGAAGAAAATATTATAAAATCCAGAAATGTTTATTTAAGTTTTAAGTATTTAATTAAGAAAATTAGTTATAGTTTAAAAAACATGAAAAAATGTGTTATAATAATACTTTGCATTGAATTAGACCGATTATAGCGCCTGTGTCAGTAGGAATATACAAGTCCGTTGGAAATAAAATAAAATAAAATAAAATTTTACAGTAACAGTCGAAAAAAAGTAAAATTATTCATAATAATTAATAATACATATTATATGCGAGGCCTTATTAATATTTTTAAATTAAAATTGTTATAAAAAAATTATATCATATGTTACTTATATGAATGTTTAAAACAAATTATTTTTAAGTAAAAGTTTTTTATAAATTCGGAATAAAGAGAATATTAAAGTTATTGGGCGATTCGTATTTTTATTTATTAAAATCTTTTACCGATTTGTACAATTAAAATATATTTATTATTATAGTTTTCAATTTTCTGCTCTATATATCAATTAATTGCTCTATGACAGCTTTTATATGACGTATGTTCGCATGGTAATTCTTTATATTTTGTAACTAATAAAAAAATTGATTTATTCTTAAATTGTTTAAAGCATGGGTTAAAATCAATAGCTACACATTGTAATTATTAAATAATTTTTATTTTTTCAAATTAACTTCCGGTTTTACCATACGTATCAACACAAAAAGCTCGTCCATACAGAACAATTAAATGTAACGCCATGGAAATATCAAAATTTAACCGCACGCATTTTCAAATTAATCACGAATTTTTCGGATGTTTTTAGAAAATTGGATTTATATGACGAAATTAAAACAAAATTTAAAATAACATTAATTTGTTCATTTAAATTTCTTAAATAAACAACATAGAACAAAATATTGTGAAATATATTTTTACATAATATTTGAATATATACGAAAAGTCAATTACATTTAAATTGTAATATTGTAAAACAATATTATTTTTCCTTGTTAGAAAATCAAATAAAATGTAAATTTGAAGCAGTAAAAACTTTCTTTGGTCAAAGTTTAATAATAGTAAATAAAGTTTTATATCTATTTTCTCTTATGTTATTCAAATTCACACATAAAGTTTAAATGCGTTCTGGGGTTTTATTGTAGTAGAGCTTAAAAATAAATATAAGATTGTATAGAGAAAACAGACACGAAGCGTAGAAATTTTGCTCAAACGGATGTGTATAAAAAATTACGATAGGTTTAACTGATGACATTTTTACGTTATATAATTATTCATTATTTACTTTTCCACAAATTTTAAATTTAGGAACAGGCTAATTGGTCAACAAACAATAAATACTGCTTCCGTCTGAGCTTTCTAAATTGACACAATTTTTTTTTTGAAGGTTCAGGCGAAAGCTATATTAATATTGCAAAAGTATTATTAACTTATTTCGTTGACCGATTATAGCCTGTTTCTAAATATCAAATAATAATTATTCATGTTATATTTCATTTAATTTAATTTAATTTAAAAAGAAAATGCATACTTTTTTTTAAAATTTCTTTATATTTTGATTAACTTCAAGGGAAATTTAACCAGATTTTGAGAAAATGCAACTAAGTTTATCGACATAATCGAGTTTGTAATTTTTAGGGAACCGCCGCATTAATTTTAATAAATTTTTATAAAGTAACCGATATGGAATTGCATGACACATGCCATTCAGTGGATTATTCGTCACTGTATATTATAGGAAAATCTTTTTTTATATATTATGGAAATCGTAATTGAATAAATTTATATTTGGAGTAAAGTTTGTATGCAATATTTTACTGTAACTTTTCCTTTATAAAGGGAAAAGAGGTTTGATAAATTGAAAATGTATTTATATTAAATACATATTATAGTAAAAAGCCCTCCAAATTACCGCGGGTTAATATAAAGATATAGTTTCAATTTAGTATCAACTAATAAACAGAGGGCAAATTAGGTATATATATAGTTTATAACTATATATACTA
>JANSTW010044312.1:1340-13749 GCA_027564275.1 Diadocidia ferruginosa
TACAATATTAATTAATTTTAGTTTCGTATTACGCTTGACATAACTTTGGAATGTTTTGAGAAAAAAACATATACAGTTGTACCCTATGGGATAATCCGCGACTTAGATGGTCTTGTGAAAAAGTGTTCTATTAATCGTTTAATTATTGTTATAATTTGTTTTCATTTAAATACCAAAGAATCGAAAATTCACTTTTTCATTAAACACGTTGAAAGTGAACAAAATCAAAATGATTCAGTAAATAATGAGGAAATAGCCTTTCACAATATAAAGACAGAGACTTCAATGATATGGACTCAACCTATATACGCTATGAAAAATGACTTTGAGGACTTTGAGTTAAAAATAAATCCAAAACAACCAATGAATACAAATGCAATGTATTTGCCGCCTATTCTTAATGAAAAGGCTTCTCAGGTATTTTGTTATGTGATTGTTTTAAATATCAGTTTTAAATTTTATTAATATTTTTGCGATTATTTTATATTGAGGTAACTTTGCTACTCATAAATACTTTTTAATTATGAAAACTTTAGCCATTGAACAATTTAACGAATACTACTCAAATGATTGAAACACGATACATGTCAATGTCTGTTAGTGACAAATATACAAAACCGAATAATAATAATCAAAAATCAAAAATTGACAAAGACGTTATTGGAATTATTGCAGCGCAGGCTGGTGACGCTTATTATGTATATTCGACTAATTATACACGAGACGTTTATATGCCAAAATATTTACGTGAATTTAAGGAAATGAACAATGCTATAAATGTTGGACAATGGATTCGTTATAATGCGTAAGCATTAATTTTTTAACTTTTTATATTTTTACCTAAAGTTTATTTTTTATATTAAGGAATGTATTAAACAATTCTGTCATAAGTGTGGTGTCTTTTGTTCTTATTGATCCACTTTTTACAACTATGCCGTCTTTTAATACTATTATGGTAATTTTTTAATATTTTACTAAAGTAATATTAAAGTAAAGAGTTATAAAATTTATTTTATTCATTTAAGTTAAGTTTTTTATAAGTGTATTTAATATGATAAATCTATAAATTTTAGATTGAATGCAGGATTTTTATTCCATTTGATTATGATCCAAATCGAAACGGTCATTTGGTAGAATCAGAGTTTGTGCCACAGGTTGCTGATCAAGATTTTCTAATTGATAAATGTCACCGTGGCAAAACTCTTTTTGCCATTATGCGGCGCACAAAAACCACGTTTCCCGGGGTCTTTTGGAACTTGGAATATATTAAATTCTAAATTGTAATATTGAGTTAACTGTTTAGAATGTTTTTAGAAAAATTTGTTATATTGGGGTGCATAATTTCCGGCCATTTTTTTGTGCAAAGTTAATTTATTGAATAAATTTTTTTTTACATGTATATGATGTTATTTTATTCCTTAAACGTTGCTGTTTCGAATATTTTTTGAATTGAAAAAAAATTAAGTTATTTCTAGATTCAAAACTATGGAGTGTCAAATTGAGAAAAAAGAACATTTCCGCCATCTTCTTTTATTCGAGTTCAATAGCGGAGCAAAAGCTGCTGAAGCTACAAGGAACATCTGTGCCGTTTATGGTGAAGATGCTATTGGCGAAAGAACAAAAAATTTTTTGTGGTATATTTTAAAGGTTGTATCCAAAATGCATAATAAATTGTTTCAAACAAGTTTTTTTGTTTGTTTTTATATATTATTTTACATTATCTCTAAAGAAATATTTTTATCATTCTTAAAACACTAACAATAATTTTTATGCAAAATATAAAGTCTAAAAAATTATTTTAGTTATTTTTAATGTATTGTTTCATTTTTATCGTATTGCAAGGCTTGGCCCTATAAATTATTTTTTGAAGTACAGTCTTTTTTATAACTTTATTCTACCCCGTCTTTAAAATAGTCAATTTTGTTATTTTCATTGTGATATTTAATTACATTTGCTTTCCTCGGCTGTAAATTTACGGGTATTTCTAGCTATGTTTATGTATTTATGACAATATAATGATTTTAGCATGTTCAATAAAGTTTTGATGATTTAAAATATATATTGAAAAAAAGTTTAACAGACTTTTTGATTTTTGTTTAGTTTTTTGTTAATGTTTTGTAACTTGTGAATTCGAGGCTTTCAATGCGCTATTTTTGCTACCAAATTTATCAAAATTAAAATTTGTGAAGAAAACATATAAACTACGTTTGCCCGCCAAAATGGATGATAATATGCTTGATGATGAAGACGTGAGTTTATTCTGTTTTATTGTGTTGAATGAGTGTGAAAAGTTTAGAGTATTTGAATGAACGAATTTACTGTTAAAATTGAAAGAAATTAAGAAATAAAAAGAACTTAATATTTTAGCGAGCGGAGGAAGAGCGATGGAGACGTGAACATGAAGCAATGCATGAAGTAAAAATTTGGTTTTTCTATATTTTTGATTTATTTATTTTAGGCACATAAAGGACATGATGTTATGCACGCTGAAATGTTTATTGTATTTATTGTGGCTTTAATTGTTGCTCAAATTGTTTTGGTAACATGGAAAAGGAAACATTTTAAATCTTATCAGGTTTACAAACTTTGTTTTATTATTTTTTCAAAAGTTAATATATCAACTTTAATTTGTTTAAATTTAAACATAATTTAGAAGGCGACTCTTGTAGGACTCTGGGTGATTCCATTTTTTATTTCCATTCAAAAAGGTTGGTGGCGATTTCTATGTACTTGGGTCCTATTTACGTCAATAAGCGGGTATATTTGGCGTGTTGTTTCACGGCCAATTATTTCTGGCAGAGTTCCAAGGTTTTTTTAATAGTTAGATGTTTTTAAAATAAGTTATTTTAGTTTCAATTATGTTTTACAATAAATTAAGTTTTTCGCACAAAATTTAGTCGCACAATTTCTTAAAATATTCTTTTCAATTAAAGTAATTCTTATTTATAAGTCTGTTAATTTAGACTGGTGTACAAATATTTTTTGTTTTTGCACAAAGCTAGCTACGTTTTTGGTATTCTTGGCTATTTAATTTTAATGTTTACTTTATTGGGTGTAAATCAAATTTTTTACATTAAAAGTAATACTGCATTGGATATTGGTATTTGCCTATTATTTTATGGTCTTTATTACGGCGTTTTGGGTCGCGATTTGGCGTTTATTTGTACATCAGCATTAGCATGTAAAATTGGAGTATGTGTATGAAAATTTTAATAGATATGATTTTAATATAAAAAACTTAGCAGAAATTAAATAACTTATTTTATTCAAAACAAGTTAATTTTTTCAATCTTAATAATTCAATTTAATAAAATTGACACACTTAATAAAAGATGCAAATTCATGTTTTAGTATTTTACTCATGAAGGTATTCCAAAGCGTGTTCTTGAAAGCGGTGTTTGTTCAGTGTGTGGGGATGAAATCAATAAGTCTCAAAGTGACAATACATCTAATCTTTCCGATCAAAACGTTTCATTAATTGATGTTGTTGATGAAAAAACTTACACACTTTCTTGTAATCACATCTTTCATGAGTTTTGTATTCGAGGTTGGTGTGTAGTTGGCAAGTTACAGACATGTCCTTATTGTAAAGAAAAAGTTGACCTGAAACGAATGTTCAAAAATCCGTAAGTTCTTTAAAAAATTAAATGTAAATTTAGCTATTTTTGTTTGTTAACATTATACAAATATAACTGATGAACTTTTTTGGTTTTATATTTTTATTCCGCACTTAAAGCTTAATCATATGCAAGAAACTTTCATAAATTATTTCTAGATGGGAAAAGCCGCATTTATTTTATGGACAATTACTAGATTGGATTCGATACTTAGTGGCATGGCAACCACTTATTATTACTATTGTCCAAGGTGTAAACCGAATTCTTGGATTAGAATAAACCGAAAGCAGAATTTGATTAATATTAGCAAGCGGGATGGTAATTTTATGTATTAGATGGCTATGTGATAATTTTACAACTCAAAGTAATGGTGTGTTAAGTATTAATTATTTTAATAATTTATAATGTCAAACTATTATCAATTATGTAAGAGAAAACCGCAAAAAATAAATTATTTTTTATTGTAGTAATGAAGCTTTCCATTAAGACGGTAACAATGTATTTATACTCCCTTAAAAATTAGAGAAATTAAACAACGTGAAATAATGACTGATAAGAACAAAAAAACAAACAACTTTTAATGATCTGAAAATTCATAAAAAGCTTAAATTGCCGAACAAACTTAATAAACAAGCTTTTAATCGTCTAAATCCATAGGTTCCGACTTTTCCAGTCTTAAACTTAAACTATGAAGTGACGTACCATTTTCAGTTGCACCATTTCTAAAAGTTCATACATAAATATATTAATGAATTCTATAAATACAGATATAAAAATTCTCTTTTAATGAAAAATTAAAGCTATTTAGTAATAAAACATAAAAATAAATACCCATTAGTTTTACGTTTTACACGTTCCAAAAGACGTTCACGAAGATTTTCCTCTTCAAATTCTAAAGTGCTTGTTACCTCAACTTTTACTTCCTTCCGTCGACATTTCTCATTGTCATCCTCGCTTTCCTCATCAACAAATGCCTCCTTCATGAGCACTTTATGTTTTATGCTTGTGGTTGTTAAAGAATTATCACCTTCATCATCATCTTCTGACACCATTTCAGATTCAAGCTTCTTTTTCCTGCGTGTTACATCATCATTAGAGAGATCACTACGCTTGGATTTTCTTCGATCCTTTTCCTTAAAATTTATTCAGTTTATTACAACTAAATTGTAAATTTACCTTATCACGATCTCGATGACTTTTCTTTGACGGCGATCTAGAATGACTTCGTTTTCTGGCTCTTTCTTTGTCTTTATCTTTTTTGCTACTGCGTTCTAATTCTTTCTTTTCTCGTTCTTTCTCTTTTTCTCGAATTGAAACTTTTTTTCGGTCACGAGACCTAGAGCTTTTTGACCTGCGATCTCTATCTCGTGATTTAGACCTACGATCACGAGACCTAGACCTTCGATCT
Source organism: Diadocidia ferruginosa (assembly GCA_027564275.1). NCBI lineage: Eukaryota > Metazoa > Arthropoda > Insecta > Diptera > Diadocidiidae > Diadocidia > Diadocidia ferruginosa. The sequence goes on from JANSTW010044312.1 coordinate 6,366, forward strand.
TTATCGCGTGATTTAGACCTACGATCTCGAGATTTCGACCTTCGATCACGCTCCTTAGACTTAGACTTGCGTTCGCGACGATCACGAGATCGTGATCTACGATCTCTAGATTTGGACCGCTTCTTGGAACGTGAACGTTTTCTTCGTGGTGAACGGCTGCGCCTCGGGGAGCTTAAAAAATTCGGTATTTTGTTTTAATTAAATCTCGTAACTAATAAATGTTTAAGCTTAAATAAAAAAGCTTACCGGGATCGTCTACGTGGTGATGGAGAGCGACGTCTTCGAGGACTAGATGGTGAATAACCGCGACCTAATAATTTGTAATTATGAAAGTAGTCTTATAATAAATATGTAATAAAATTTTTTAAATTTATTGTAAAATAAAAATTATTGCATAACTATTAGTAAACTTAAATTTAAACTTACCAATACTGTCGGATTTGTCTTTGTTTTCACTAATCTTAATAGCTTCTTCAACCTCTTCTAAAGCTTGATCCACTGTTTTTCGTTGAGGCTTAATAATGGCAACTCGAGAATGTTGTATTCTAAACAAATATTTTTTTTAAATAATTTAAAGACAGATTAACCTTAAATATCGTCCATTGAATTCAATGCCATTATTTTGAAGAGCTAAAGGAACTGAGTTTTGGTTAGTAAATTCAATGTACGCATAACCACAAGGAAGACTGTCATTTCCAGCTGCCATTCGTAAATACATAACCTAAAAAAGCTTTTAAAGAGCAGTAAAAAAACATATTACACGTATTATTGGAAACAATCAAAAATACAAATTTTTAAGTACAGTTATCAATAGTAAAATTTTTTTCAATAATTTATTTAAAGGCAAATGTATTACTAACCTCCCCAATAGTTGCATTAATAAAATTCATAAGATCTTCACCGTCATAATTCTTATCTAAATTCCCAACATAAACAGTGCGCCGAATCTCTTCAATTTTTGCAGGCTCTGTACAAGCAGGAAGAGGAGGGTATTGTGGAAGACCAAGTGCAGATAACGTCGGATCTGTAGTAAAAATCTAAATTAAACAAATTTTTTACCTTTTAATAAATCAAATACTTTAAAAATAATTTAATTAATACCATTTTCTGACCATCACCAATATCTTGTTCTTGATTAATAACATTTGGTGGCAATTGTCGTTGACCGGGTAACGCTGGTCCACCCGACTGAAGAGCAACCTCTTCGTCCGGAATGATATCTAAAAACAGTTTCATAATATTTAAAAAATCAAGTATAGCACAAAAAACTAGTTTATAAAGTTTCAAGTGTTATTAAAGAAGACCTTTTTCCTTTTATAGCACCTGATTCTCTGTTATAATAAATTCTAATATTAAGTTAAAAAAGACCAGACGCAAAAAGTACATAATAAAATTAATCAAAATATTTTCCATTCGAATCAATACAATTCTGCACAACATGATGCAAAAAGAAAAATATTTGGCATCTTTGAGTCCAATCTGAAAACTTATTACACACAACCCAATAGATAACTTTAATTTTCCAAAAAAAAAAACGTCTTCAAAAAGGAAATAATTGATAACAATAAAGATATAATCAAGAAAAATTACTAGATTGAGCAGGAACACATACTAAAGCTCGATCAATAAAAACTGTATTCGTCAAATGTTGTCCAACATCCACAGATTTTTCTTTTTCAAATTTTATAAAAGCAAACTTTGGCTGAGTTTGTGAGGTAGCATTATCTGTTGGGTACACCTGTAAATTGTTAAATTAATAACAAAAGTTAAAACAACACATTACATTTTTAACTATATATTGAAGTAAAAATTGATCACCTGCTAATGCAGCTTCATATTTCTAAAAATTCATTTTTTACCTATTTTTTGGTATTTAGAAAATTTTATTGAATAAAAACATAAATAGCAAAAAACATTCCCGTTTTAAAGTTTGGTATGCTTAAGTTCGAAATTGTCTCAAAAAATTACATCCCTCAAGTAAAAAATAAATGAGATAATATAGGAATTTTTGTTGTAAAAAATTTAGAAGCAAACCCTGCATTCGTCAATTCGGCCAACATATGTGAAAAGAGAATAAATCTGATCTTTTGTAGCCGATGGAGAAATATTACTGACCTGAAGAACGCGAAATTGTTGTGCCGTCTCAGAACTCATATTCATATAATTCAAAACAACAGAAATAATTAAGGAAGGACTTACTAATTTTTCTCTACAGCAAAACCAAAATAACTCATTCGCATAAAACAGCAAAGAAATATGAAAAAGATAAAAATGCCGAAAAACAAAAGACAAATTTTTAATTTTGGCGCTTTCTAACAATTTTGCCGCCAATTTAAAAAATTCCTTAGCGACTAAACAAAAAACCTTTTAATTGAAAGTTTTGTTGTTTCTAAAAGTCATTTCTGATATATTTGTTATTTTTTCTACTTTTTCCAATGTTTTTACTTTAATCATTCACAAAGGCTACAATATTATCAATTTGTAATAAGATATCCATAGTAGTAGTAGTCTCCTATAGGACACAATTTTATAAACAATTATAAATACATGTGAATATATTACTTTTTATAACCCATCAAAAACATATAAATGGCAAATTGACATGTGAACGTGGGATTCCACAATTATGCTTAATTCATCATCTTTATAAAATTATAAAAAAATGGTAGTAAATTGATGCAATTTGTTATATGTGATAAATGAATAAGTACAAAATTTTGTGTGATTGAGCAGTTTTATAGAAAACAAATGCTGTTACCAAGATGTTTGGCTTAGGTTAGTCTGGTTTAATTCGTTACTCCTAATTTCAAATTATTTTAACTCTTTTTTAAATATTGTACTAAAGTTTTTGTTGTAAATTATTTTTCGGAATAAATTCTGTAACACTTTTACAATTTTTTGTTGCTGTGTATAATTTATTATTTTTTGTATGATTTAAAAGCGTTTATGTCTAAATTATTTATGGAAATTAAGTTTAAAAACGATTAATTTGGGACATAAGTATTCAAAATTTAGCATATTTATAATTCACCAAAAAATTAAATTAAATTATTTAGCTATGTTTTTTACGAAAATATGAAGGGGTATAAAAATTTGTTTTTAAATGAAGTGAGATAATTACTTTGCTATTTTTAACATTTAAAAAATTTGTACGAACAATCGGATAATTATTTTAAATATAATTTTGAAGATTTATAAATATTTAATTAATTTTTAAGGCAAGTTAAGATAATTGTTTGTTAATTTAAATTTTACTTTACTAAATAAATATCTTTTCTAAAATAAAAAAAATTATAAATATAATACAGCAATACTGTTTTTATGCTAGTGTACAGTATATTCATTATGTGAATTTCTGTTTAAAATATGATATCTGAAAAATTATTAGCTAGTTAGCTACAAAAAAAATTGGTAAACATTATTTTAATAAACATGAAACAAATCAAAAACTTTACGAAAAAAAGATACATAAAATTATAATTGTAGGAGCTAAAAGATTAATTAGACACTTAATAAAAAATTGGCAATCTACACGTGAACAATTTAAAAATCAAAAATTCTTTTTTAATCCCGTATAATAAACTAACAGGCAGTGCTTAGGATTTTCATCCAAAATCTTCAAATTATTTACATTTGTTATTAATTAAAAAGTTAGTGCTTTTTTCTTAAAAAAAAAAAATTTTGATGTTATTTTTTTAACAATTACTCCTTCCATTTGCTTAAATCCATTTGCGGAATTTCGTTGCAAGACACAATTGGAAGAATTCTAAAAGCTTCACGAGGCACAAAGTTTAAATTATCACCGTTATCACACATTATCCGTGATAAGGAAGAACGTCGTATTTCAGAGAGTTGTGCTCGTGTAAAAATACCAGGATTTTCAAAGTAGAACCTAAAAAATTAATTATTTATTGTCAATTCATAAATAAGAAATTTAATTTTTGTTAAGAAAGTCTTTTTTTAAACTTGTATACAAAAATTTTGTGGGATTTCATAATACACTTTTGTTAAATTTCGAGAGGGTTTTTAATAAAAACTGATTAATTTGTTAAAAAAATAATTCTTGTACATCTTTTGTCTACTTGTACTAAATGTAATCCATATAATTAAGATCTAACCGGTCTCCGTCGCGAGATCTTGCAAATTGCGGTCCAACAACGCACGCTATTGTTGGTCCGACAAGTCCTCGTACAACCGGATCTTCTAAGAGTGCGCCGACATAAAAGTCAATAAGGTCTATAAATAAACTGTCAATTATTATTTCAAAAAAAAAACAAAAATGTTAATTTTTCAAATCATAATTTTTAATTTTTAAGACCTTAATTTTTTTAATATGAAATTTAAAAAAAATTGAATAGTTTATTTATTAAAGTGTTTAAAAGCATGTTTAAAAAAAGCAAGTGTTTGCTTTATAGAAAAGTGGTTTGTCTTAAACCAAACTGCATCAGAAATCAATAAATTAAACAAAAACACATGCATTAAATAGCTCTTCTTCTTATACTTCATTAATTGTTCATAAATTTGTTTTCCAAGCTTTATATCTTTTATAAAAAGCATACATTTTTTAAATGTTTTATAAAATAATTTGTATGATTTAGAAAGATTGCTATAAAAGTTAAATTAAGCTCAAATTGTCATTTGAGAAACAATAAAATTATATTGAAAACAAAGAAACAAACCTGGTGATCTATAAATTTTTTGGAGATTGGCTCGCGCCGTACTACTCAAAATCTCACGACCCAACTATAAAGAAATATATGCAAAAAATATTTTTTTTAAATAAAAAAGCTGTTTACATAATTTTAGTTCTTACAAAAGGTGATAAATAACTAAAATATTTTTAAAACTACTTGTTCAAAGGTTTGTGCAGATGATAATCCACATAATTGCCGGAACTTCATGTACGATGGAAGGCCGTGGTCGCGACCACGTTGAATATTAATTGTTCCAAGATCTGTTGTACCAAACATTTGTTCTGTTATGGTGCGAGCAAGACGTTGGGGGCGTTTCAATGATGTTGACATCATTCCTCGAAGTATTGGATCAACACCGCCCTAAATATAACCATAAAAAAATTTAATAGCATCATAGATTTTTTATAATATTAATATTGAAAATTAAAAAAAATATAAAATTAGTTTACAATTTAATTTAAAACACATTTATTTTTTTGTTAAATTTATTTTTATTTTACTTGGAATATTAGACGATCAGAATGCAAAGTACCGTCAACAAATTGAAAACCACCTTCATTTATAGTTTGATTTCGACTATCGAGCCGCGGATAAAATTCCTTAAAAAAGATATTTAAAATGTTAAACTCCCTACAAGATCATCAAAAATCACAAAAAATCTTATTAATAATACATCTTATTTGTTTACACAAAGAAATAAATTATCCTCTCTCTTTAGCTACTTGAAATTTTGTATTAAAATCATTGTAATAAATTTATAATTAAATTTTGATAGAAATTTTGATTCAAGTTTTATTTTATTATTTAAATTTAATCTAATCAAAGTCCAATAATTAAGCTTTTTGTAGATTCTAGTAAAAATCAATAAAAAAATACTTGAATCATGCCATGGCCAAAACGATAGGCACCAGCAGTAAATTCATTTGCAACAGTTGGATCAATAGATGAGTCATAACCGCGATAATTGCCAACCGTACTGGCAAATAACGAACCCAAAACTTTAGGCAAGTATTCGCGGTAACAAATTGCCTGGATTTCAGCGCCGACAATTTTACGCGCTTCTTGAAAGATGCGATCACCATTCCAATGTGGGTTTAATCGTTGAAGTCTTGATGCTATTCTAAATTTTATAACTTTTTGATTTGATAATTACTATAATGTTAAATGTTAAAAAATGTATAATATAAAATGTTCTATATTAAACCAATTTGGTATATTAAAAAATGTATTTTCATTTTTATGCGTTTATAAAAATAAAATAAACCGATTATGCTCTCTAGTAAACAATAAATGATAGGATGAGAGTCCCAAGAATAAATTTACACGTGAATCTCCGGCAATAAAAGTTGCAGTGCATTTACCCGAATTTCGGCACTTCGTTTCATCAAACGGAAGTAACGCCATTCCATTAAAATGCTTCGTTTTTAAAAATCCGGTTCGTCCTTCACGGAATTTGTGTAAATCCTCTATGCTACTACCGTATATAGGTGATCCATCAATATATCCCGTATTTTCGTTTAGCTAATACAAATAAATGATTTAAGTTAGTAAATAAGTAATTAATTTAATAAATTTATTTTTTAGAAAAATTATTATTAAAAAAGACACCTGTTGCCTTGGCTTCGTCCGTCCCGAACCACAAATTGCTGAAGATCGCGATACACGTAAGCATCCATCTTTTTTAAAGCTAAAAAACATAAAATTTTTGAGAAAAATTGAAGACAAAAGTTAAGTAAAATTTGAATTCTTTTAAGATTTATTTTTCAAAAAATATTCAAAAATTCCAAAAATTCATATACATATAAATTTTTGGTTTAACCTTATTACCTTTATTGAATGAATTATAGTAAAGGCATAAGTTATGCTTAAAAAAAAGGCTAAACTTATGTGTAATCTTTTTTAAAAACTTATTTGAAAGATAAAATTTTTAATTTAATAAAATTTATTCATCAAAAAATTTTTAGTAAAGAAAATGTTGAATTTTGAAATTATTTATTTCAATTTTTTATAAAAAGTTTTTAGGTAAATTAATATTTAAGTTTTGAATCGAAAGGTTAAAAAATTGAAGATTGAATCAAATGGTTAAATATTATTAAATAAATTACTCTTTCAAGCAAATTTTTGATTAATAAAAATTGTAATGGGATATCATATATCTCGCTAACAAAATTGTTTTTTTTTATTGTAAATATATTTTATAATTTAATATTTACCCTAAATTAAACTTTTATAATTTTTAAATTTAAATTGAATGACATAATTTGTAATTATGTTAAACAAAAAATTATACCCTTCAATTAGTTAAAATAAAATTAAAAAACATAAATTACAATGACATATTGGTTTAATATTGCCATTAATTTATTAGTAATAAATAAAAATTATTTTTTTGTAAATTTGTAATTTTTTTCTATCAAAGAAAAATTACTCTTTTTGAATTTTTTTTGTAATAATATAAAAAAAAATTTTTTTTTTGTTACTAAGTAAAGAAAAATATAACATGAAAAAGAAATCAATTCCATAATTTTTGTCAAACTTATAAAAAAAAAATTTTTTTTTGTTTGAGGTTTTGTTTCAAAATTTTCTGAAAATAATTTACACTAATTTTTTTTTTTTTTTTTTATTTGAAATAGTTGGAAAAATATTTTTTGATTAATTTAAAAAAATAAAAGTGTTTAGAAATTGTAAAT
>JANSTW010044323.1:0-13744 GCA_027564275.1 Diadocidia ferruginosa
TCAAAAGTAGACGCAAAACCGATAGCAAATATACTAGATCCAAGTATAATAAGTCTGATTTTTTCTCTCCGTGTATAAATGCGTATATAAGTATACTTATATAAAAGTATCATATATATAGGAGGTAGGAAAATAAACAGGATTTGATGCCAATTTTGCTTAATTCTCTGTAGAAACATATAACATACAATAAGATATAGATAGATAAACACAATATTTACTTAAACGAAACTATATTAGTTTATGCGTAGCTATAAAATGCCAAATTTTGTTTTTTAAATTATATTTTTGGCAAAGAGTCAACAAAAACTTATTAACGACGCCTCTCAAATATATATAATATTCTAAATTCTTTAACAACTTTCACTTTATTATTATAATAATTTTTATTATATATACATAGGTATTTAATTTATGTATATATACTATATACATAATAAGTTTTATTATATATTTAACCGGCAATTAGAGTAAATAATGGGTTTATAATCACATTTTCATAATCGATGGTGTCCAAAATTTAAATCTGATCACAAAATTGAACACAAAATTAATAAAATTTACATTCGTTTACCATCAATACAATGAGTCAATGAATAAGGCCGTACTTGAAAAAAAAAACGTCATTGGCTATATACTTTATAAAATCAAAAAATTATTCTTCTTCTTATTCCTTCTCTTGAACCTATAGTTTTTTGATGGGCTTTTTACTGGTATATATATTACAAGCTTTCCAACTAATATTATTCCAAGAATGAATGTCAACGTGCATATAGCTTATAATTTAATTTATATATTGTAACCTTATTTAAACTATAAAAATTAAATAAAATTAAAAAAAAAAAATGTCAATAGGCACGCGTTTTATTTAATAAAAAAAAGTTCATTTAAATTGAAGCGCATGGCGCTTTAAACTTGATAAATTATTTTATTATTTGCATAAATTAGTGTATGTACACTGTGGACAATATAAAACTGTGTCTTACAATAATTTTTTTTAAATTAAAATATTTGTTTTATTACATTTTAACAATTAATTTTTAATTAAAAAATTACCGACTCATCACTCAACACATTCAACCGCAAAAACTAATTTCTTAATTTGAAACATATTATAAAAAAAATAATTTTTAATTTTTTTTTTGTACTCAGACATATGGGACACGCTTTATTATATTATATAATGGTTATAAATATATTTTATAAACATATCATTTCGCCAATTGCTCTAAGTTGAATGTTCTTAAAAACTATAAAGGTATAGCTACATATTATTTACACGCGTATAATTAGCTCTCTAAATTTAAAACGGTAATATTATAATTTTATAATTAATATTCCATATCGTTCCATTGATTAAATGGAAAATAATAAAGTAATATATTATATATAATACAAGATATAACTGAATGAATTTCATTTTTGAACATTAAAAACAGGGTGTTCGATTTCCTTTTATATAACTTATTTAGATGATATATATCTAAATTTCTTATTAAGCGGGAAGTAAAGTTAATGCGATAGAAAAAGGGCTATTTTTAATAAATTTTCTTATATTATTATTTATTATATATTTGATTTTGAATCTGCTATACCTAAGTACATTATAAAATAATATTTGAAGAATTGTATGTGCCATTTATCACACAATTCTAAAGAAAATAGAAGACACTATATTATACAATTTATTTCTTTAAAGAAGGCCGTTCCAAGATTTATTTCTATTCGGTTTTTATAATGTCCGAACTATTGTGACCGAGACACCCTGTATTAAATTACATTATATATAAGACGAATTTAAACAAAAATTAAATTATGTAAGCAGAATATTAAACCATATGAATTTTTGAGTTTATTTTCTAATTTTGGAATTTAATTATAATTAAATATATTTTTTTATTTTAAGTGGCTACATCTAAAATCTTCTCAATCAACCATTGCATTTTATATGGACTATTCCATGATTGAAGAAGATACTAGATGTCGCTACTAAAATTTTTTATCATTCCTTCACGATATATAAAAATAAATACACTTTGATATTATTAAATATTATCCTATACTTAAGTGAATTTTCACTTAAACTGTATGGATTTAGCTTATCAATGAGTGGTTTTCTTTACTAATTACATTTATTGTATGTAATATTGTAATGTAATATATAGCGCCAATCATTGACGAACAAATTAAATTGTGTATCGCTTAATATTTCTTTCGTATATATAAAATTGCGTGTAATTTTTTTTCAGATGGTAAAGTCACTTAATTTTCGTTGTTTTTTTTCCTCTTTCAAAAGTTATTTATAGAAGTTAAAAATTTTCCATTCATTTTATATCATCTACCAATATATTATTATAATTTACACACATATCCACATACCTAATGAGTTCTAAATACAAAAAGAAACAAGACCGAATAAATGTACATATCAGTGGATCCCTGTAAAAAAATTGTAAGTTACTATTCATTTAACATATTTGAATTCCCCGTATCAATCTGAAATCAACAAACACTTAAAAAAATTATTTTTTTTATAAGTCAAATTAACGAATTACAACACACAAAAAAATTATGTAAAATATTAATCACTTTTTTGATGTTACAATTTTTTTACAGTGCCTGATAAGTGATATACTATAATGTATATCAACCAATACTCGTATACATTTTGTATAAATAAATAACATAGTGAAGCAAAAAAAAGAAGGAATTTTGTATTTTTTATATTTTTATAAGATATAAAGCAAAAAAAGTCTTATATAGGAAACTGGCTACATGTAGAATGCTGTCGAAATGTGAAATATACTTTCAATGATGTTGTAAAAACTAAAAAATCTGTCAATTCATACTTTTAGCTGTTTTCAATTAACAAGTTAAACAGATAATTATGATTTTGCTTTATAAAAAATTAAATAATATAAAAAATAGTTTTATCAACCGATTGATTTTGAAAAATTCAACTACTATTTCGATAGAGCGATATTCGAGGCAGAGTCTTATTTTTTTAATAAGCAATTCATTAAATTACAACTTATAAAACATAGTCCATGTAAATTATATTTGTCTATAAAATGGAACAATTAAAGAAAGTTAAATATTTAACTAAACAAAGCGAATTCTTAGAGCTGTTTGTTCAAACCATTAATTTTGAATAGAAAATTCATAATTATGTGGCTAATGAAAAATGCTCTAATTGTTTAAATAACACTTTGATATTGAGAGGAATTGTAATTTTAAAATATTACTGAAGATTTATGCTTCGTGCACACTAGAGTGCAGTAATTTTTTAATAGGCAAACAAATTGTTTTTGTTTTACGAATTATATAAAACTGCTGCATCGCCACTCATTACTTTGAATTTTAAATAAAATGAAGAGATGTCTAACTGAAAGAAAATTAATAAAACCGGTTTGGATATGGTTAAACTAAAAAGTCGCCGATTCACTTTTACCATATTTCCTATATATAATATTAAACTTGCAGAATTTATGTAAAGAGCAACTTTTTGCCTCGCATTATCTATACCACACCATACACATTATACAAAAAATATATCTATATAATATTCTATCAATCAAGCCAACTGAAGCAAGCAAAAACCAAATAAACTTGAATTAATTTTTTTTGTTCTTAAATTAAATAAAGGTAATCGTGTGGTTGGCAAAAAAATGTTATTTATAGATGAATAAAAAATATATACTTATGCGATTTAATTTAATAACAATAATTATATTATAATTTTATAATATACTTATAGGTTTAATGGCTCTTATGAAAGAATAAATAAACAGCAAGTGGTGGTATTTGTATAAATGCGAGATGTGAATTTTTTAATAAGATTGTTGTAAGTTTGTTTAAAAGAATATTGCTCGTGCGGTTAAAAAAATGCTTGCAAATTTATATTTCAAACAGTTGCTTTATATAGTTCAATGTAAGCAAAAAAACAATTTCTAATAAACGAAAATGAATAAAATGCATTCTAAAAATATGCCGATATATCTGCCGAAAAACATACAAAACCAGAAGATACTCGTTAAATCTTAAGCTTATCATATGAAGACAATCTACACTGGAAATTTGATATAGGAACTATATCGTAAATATATGAGGCGGTTGTAAGAATAAATTGATATGGCATAAAAACATTTTTTTTATGATTTTATTCTTTAGTTCTTTCAAAGGACACATTTCGGTCTAAAAATTGTTAGAATTAATCATAAAATTTCAATAAAACAATTAAATTTTGATAACACTATGGTTAAAACTTTACCTTTATCGAATAGTTGCACCATATTTATGTTCATGTAGCATGTACTGTACGTTTTGGAATGGAAAAATTAATTGGAAATTTAGGCATGATTTCTGTAAATTTTCTCTTTTGCCCGATCATCATGAGAAATTATTAAACTAACTTGTTAGTTCTTTTTCGCTGAAACTATAGATTAAGAAATATATTGATTTTCATAAGTATTGATGTTGGATCGATATTGCAAAATTTTTGCGCAATTTCTTTTTGTTTATTTTTCGATCTCTTTCGCTCTCTCATTTTGACAGATTTCTAATTGAATTTTTTCCGTTTAAGCCCATAGCCTTCGCATATCAATAGTTATTTCTATATATGGATAAATATTTCAAAAAAGGTTGAGTGACATTTTTTAAAGTTAAAGAGTTAAAAAAGAAGAAATAGTATGAACATTTTACATTAATGACTGATTTATAGATGATTTGCCCACCCTTTGAGTTAGTATTGCTGTTTTTATAATATATTTGAAAATCAGAATTTTTTTTGGATTTTTTCCTTCAGGAAGCTGAAAAAATCTATTACCTAAGTGCCTATAGATTTTTTTAAAAGATATATCTATTACTTTTAAATAAGAAGAATTATATACCCATCAGAATATCAGTGTATATACTCTTGATTTTTTACTAATTAAATTTCAAGATAAAAGTTCTATATTTTTGATCAAAAAAATATGCATGATTCATATTTTTTTAACCAAAAAGTATATAAATGTAAAATTTTGGAGAATTTAGCATAAATATCCCAAAAACGGAGGAATATAATAAATAATAATATATAAAATAAAAAATGTGGAAAGAAGGTTATTTTATATATTAGCTTATATTTATACTAATGTTAATGTATACATGAGAACAATTACATAGTAGTGGTGACTTGACACTGTTGAGACACAAAAACCACGTGTAGTTTTTTATGTTTATAAATAATATTTTTATCAATGGTAAAGTTGTATGGACATAATATACTATTTGTATATTATGTATAGTTTGAATGAATGAATTTATGAAAATCATCGTAAAAGTCTGTCTGTAAAATATGTAGGTTGTGTGTGTGTGGGTTAAATTTACATAATAATTATTTTTGTACTAAGTACCTACAGACATATGCGTACTATATAAACAAATTTTAAATATCCAGACTGAAAATAATTAAATATATGTTTGGGTTTCAGTAGATATTATTTTAAGTTATAGCTTGAAAAATGTTTTCCTTATATACTTCGTGTACCAAACTTTATATATCCTTGTAGATATGTAAAATAATATAAAATTTAGACATTTTTCAGTTGTCGTCGTTGTCGCATTTAAACGTTTTTTTTTATAATTTTAACAAAAAAGGGTTTTATTGCAGCTGTAAAAATATTTACTGCTTTACATTTTTATGGTTTAAAAAATATAAACGATAAGACCGGCATAATTTGAAATATAAAATTTTGCTGTATACGGTAGGTTTTATATAGATAAAGAATGGCGACATAGTTAGTCGCGATTTTTTTTTATCAATTCACTAAACATTATTATCAAAAATTACATTATTTTTGTGCAGTCAATTAAAATTCATATTTTTTGTAAACATTTTAAGACCATATTGTATTGCCAGTGTATATATATTTATGTCAGTATTAAACTTTTAATCTAAAAAACATTGGTTTTTACAGCGATGTTTAAGTTTATTTCGTATTTCAATAAACTCATCAGCGATCGGACAAACTTTGTGCATAGTTTCTCTGTAATTTTTTTAATTTATCTTTTTTAATAATTTATACAACTTGTAGACAGGTTTTTTTTCGTATAAATTGTAAATTTTATAAACAATCTTTTAAAATTTATATGATACTAATTTTTCAATCTGATACCAATGTATATCATTAGTGTTTTATACACTAGTATGAGTATCGACATCGAGGAACTCTATCTATGTATCGGTATCAGAAAAAAATAGAGTAAAACTAAATTTTTTGAAGTAAAAAATATCTCATTAATGAATCCTACTTAAAATTGTATAAATCAAACTGATCTATTTGCGTTATTCTAATTTGTCTTTAATTTTACAGATAAATCATGCCACACACCGACATACGAAATGGAAATGGTAACGCATCGCCAAATGGTAACGCTACGCCGAATGGTAACGCATCTCCGAATGGTCAACTGCACAAACATGTGACAATGAGCAATGGCATATCAACACCAAAAGAATCGTTTGAACTAGAAGCACCAACCGCCACAGTTGTTGTTCCGCCAGATGGTGGATGGGGTTGGGTTGTAATGGTTGCTTCGTTCTTTTGCAATGTCATCGTCGACGGCATTGTAATGAGCGCGGGTGTCTTTAAGACGCCTATAATGAAAGAATTTAATGCATCAGCATCAACGGTATGTCTTACGAAAAATTCATGCAATTCTTTGCTAATATTTTTTGTTTTTAGGTTTCATTAGTCTTCTCACTGCTCAGTGGATTTTACTTAATTGCCGGACCTTTTGCCAGTGCACTGGCCAACAAGTACGGATTTCGACCAATTACAATTATTGGTTCGATAATTGCCTCAATTTGTTTTGGCTTATCGTACTTTGCCACAAGCATTGTATATTTGTACATTGTGTATGGCATTCTTGGAGGGATTGGATTTTCATTGATCTACATTCCCTCTGTCATCTCAGTTGGCTATTATTTCGAGAGATGGCGTGCAATTGCAACCTGTATATCGTTGTGTGGTTCTGGAGTTGGAACGATCGTCTTTTCACCACTGAATGCAGTTCTTATAGAAGAAATAGGCTGGCGCCTGACTTTAGCCGTTCAAAGTGGCATTATTCTGTTTGCCGTTTTGATGGGCGCAATGTTTCGTCCGCTTAAACCCATTCAGGTCACGATGGAAGAAGAATCCGAAGAAAAGGAGAAAATGTTACCGATTATTTTTACAAAACCGCTGCCTGAAGGCCGATTTGCCTATTCTGTTCCGAACAGTGTACACAACACGTGGATCGGTGCCAGTATTAATACACAGTATCCAACAGCTGCTGAAGTTTTTCGTGGCATGGAACGACGTCAATCCGGAACACCGGCCGATAAAACAATTTTAAATTCGACGACAACGAAAAAATTGGAACAACTATCGAAAGCTCAACGCCGTACTTCGGGTCAATCTACCCCAGAAACGGACGTAGTTGCTCCACCGTTGTTTAAACAAAACAAAGAACTGAATACGGTCGGCGAGGCCGAAGAGGAAAATGAAAATGATACATTGATTGATGATCAAATTAAACCGGTTTGCTTGACTGAACGTCGACACACTGTTTCGGGTCGACGACCAATTTTGCCGAAAAATCGTAAACAAACACCGGTGTCTGAAAATCGTCCACTCTATCGTGATGACATTTTCTTTAGTGGTTCATTGAGACGCATACCACAATATCAATCACAATCATCACTGGGATACCATATGACCGTTACTCGGCTGCCAACTGAAAATGATGCGGTTGAGGTAAGTTGAGGTTGCCAGCTCCTTCTTATTCCTAATACATTCCATCATAATTTGAGTATTCCTAAATTTACTTTTAATAAAAACTGATTTATTTTCCACTCGTAGGAAGAACTAAACAGCTGTGCTGTTTGTTCGGAAGCAGTTCGACGAACACTGGCCACTATGTTGGATCTATCGCTGCTAAAATCGCCCTCATTTATGTTGCTCGCCATAAGTGGCTTTCTCACAATGATGGGATTCTTTATACCATTTATGTATATGGCCGATCGTGTAAAGGGTGGAATGGATGCAAAGTTGGCATCGTATACAGTTTCAGCCATCGGCATATCCAACACTGTTGCTAGGATCGTGTGCGGAGTGCTGAGTTCTTTGAAAGGTGTCAATGCTCTGCACCTCAATAATGTGGCCATAACGCTGGGCGGTGTGGCAACAATGTGCAGTGGGCTCTGGCTGACACCGGCCTATCAATTTACTTATGCCACAATTTTTGGAATCGCAATTGGTTGGATAATTATACAAGTTTTTTGGTCGATATTTTAACTAATTTTTATAATTTTAGCTTGTTTTTCGGCTTTGCGGTCATTGATTGCCGTCGATTTGATGGGCTTGGAAAAATTAACAAATGCATTTGGAATTCTCATGCTGTTTCAAGGTTTGGCGGCTGTAATAGGCAGCCCGATTGCTGGTACGTATATACTATATATAACAGCATTTTTATTTAACCCTTAAGGCCCAGCACATATTTTTAATATTTATTAATTATTTTTTGTTTTTATGGGTTAGAAATAACATTTATCTTTTCTGTTTCAAAGAGAAAACAAAAATTAGTTATAAACTGAAAATTAAATTAGCTTTTTAGAAGCTTTAAGCAATACTGACGAAAGTTAAGAAGTTAGAAAGACTAAAATTTAATGTTTATTAAGACAATTTTCAAGATTTATAGACACAAATCTCATATATAACAATATTATTTAACTAATTATTCTTTTCAGGTTTCATGTACGATCAAACCCAAAGCTATGACTATTCATTTTATTTTGCTGGAGCCCTAATCACCCTATCGGCCATGCTGTGCTATCCATTAAACTATGTAAATCGTTGGGAACGAAAGAGAGCCCTAGAGAAGGCAAATCAAAATCCTGGTGCTTAAAAATGTGCAGATTTCAGAACCTTACGCATAAATAAATTAAGAAAATATTAATAATTTATATAAGAGCTTAAAAAATGGCTGCTGGTACAGACAAACACACACACACTACCTACTATACTATAGATTTTTATATACGTCGCATCATAAGTTATAGACTAAATTTTAATTTTTAACTAAGATTGCAGGATTTTTTATAAAATTTAAAAATAATATTTTTAAATTATTAAAATAAAACGGTCGCAATATTGTTGTATGCGTGCATACTTGCTGCAATTTCTACACGTGTATAGAATACGACTATGTGCAATGTGCGCCGGCGGGTGCGCTTGACCGAATCAATAATATTCTTAAATATAGTAAGTATTGTATACATTTTATTCTTATGAGCTTAAATTAATTAAATTTTTATTATTTACATTTAAGATATAATAAGTAAACGTGCGATTAATCGGAATTTTTCGGAAACAAATAGGACAATAATATTTGCGGCAATGTGGAGCTAATATACAAATTGCGCAGTATCTTAATATAGAAAATATTAATAAAATTTGCAATTGAAACAATAAGAGCTTAACACTGTCATCTTTAAGGATTAAAAATATAATACATGGCAATATAGAGTCAAGGTGCTATAAAACTTGTATCGCTCTCGCCTATTTGAAATTTAAAAAAAAAACTTCAATTTTTATGAAGTTTTTTAATTATTTTGAAAAAGTTGTTCGATTTTGTAACATAGAAATATTGTAGTATACTTTTTATTAACCCATTTAAATGAACTATAGTGTTTTGGTAAATTGAATCGAAACATAAATAGTTTTATAGAATTTAAATATCCACTATTTTTATCTGTTCGATTTTTTGCGAAAAACTAGTCCCAAATGGGTTAACGCATATGAACTTCAAAAGTTACTTAAAAAACCAATAATTTTCAAAAATGTAAATATATAAAATACTATTTAAAGAAACGACATTTTTTTCTATACAAACATTTTCTAATTTATAATAATTAAAATGAGAGAAAAGACCGGGATTTTTTAATAAAACATAAAATTTAAAAATAAAAATGTTTCAAACTATAAAATATATTTATTTAGGAGATTTAAGATTTTAAAATAATTAAAAATTAATTTATATATATTTTTACAATATTTTTTAATAATTATAAATAATTTTAAGTTTTAAGTATATTTTTTATTGTAGAAATATTGTGAAATATGTTTAGTAAGTCAATATTCATTCGAAAGATCTTATTATTTTCGTTATGCAAAAAAAAATGGTAGCAGATAAAAGAAAGAGTAAAATATTGGTCGCTTTACGACAGGCTTGCATAAAATATAAAATTATGATCGAACAAAATCAGATCGAATAAAAATAAAAAATATTTTGATTCAATGAAAAACTGATTTGATCGAATCAAAATTGAGCGAATCAATATTTTGAAAATATTGATTCGATCAAAAAAATTTTTTTTTATCAGATCATTGCTCACAGCTCAGTGCTCACATATAATACATTTTGTATTTGGACCTTTAGATCAAAAATTAATGCCCTAACGATCTGGGCAGATTGACGTCAATCTCTTCTTAAATATCAAACTTGTAGAAAATACATGTGAATTTATCGGAAATTCATTTTTCTTCATTATAAACTTATTGTAAATTTCGAAGAATATTCTGATTGGGTTGAAATAATTTAGAAAACTCTGTGTGAAGATTTCTAATTGTAGTCTTTACAGATTTGTTTTGTTTAAATTTATTAAGGGATTATAAACGAAGGAAGTTTTCTAATTTGTTTAATTTTTCAAAGGTCTATTGACTCCGCGTTAACTGATTGGATTGAAACTTTAAAATTAAATTTCGTATTTAATTTATAGCCACTCAGAAGTCGGTTACATAAAACCAGTAGAATGATGTTAATAAGATTAATATGGGACATTTAAGGGCATTTAGCCTTATTTCATATACTATAATCTTTGTTCCTTTACTACCGTTTTTATACTCATTATATTATGTCTTTAAACTTTTCTAGTGTAAAGTTGCCTATATATATAGTTAAAAAATTATGACTTATATGCTAAAGATTTTTCAACTTCTTAAAAAAAAAATTAAATGGAAATTGACTTACTTTGTTACGCATATACCGAAAAGTGCCTTAAAAATCCTTTTACATACATATATTCGCTTTTAATCATTTTTCTATATTATATATAGTTAATATTATAGTAATTAATTCAAATTATTTAAAAACACAAAAAACAAGCTTTAAAAGTAATTTAATATGAATTATTAATTATATTTTATATTAAAAAAATACAGTAAACTTTTAAAAAAATATATTTATAACTATATTAGTAATTAGTGTATAAGATAATTAGTAACATGATTCAAAAGCTTAATTTAAAATGAAAAAATTGAAGAAGAAAAATTCTGAATTCGCGGTGCTAAAAAATGTTTAACAAATAAAAACGGTTGTAATTAATTTCAAAAAATTTTAATTTCAAAATGGCAAGACATTATTTTTTGATCGAATGAAAATTTGATAAATTCAAAATCAGATCGAATCAAAATGAGATCGAAATAAATAAAATTAATCGAATCATAATTTCAGATTTTCACAGATTTTGATAAAATCAAAAACAGTTTCAAATTCTGATCGAATCAAAATGCGTTTAAATCAAAAATTGTTTTTTATATATTTAATTTTAATAATGAATCGAAGAAGACTAATATGTAATATCTACATATTGGTCCAAAAGAAGAAGAAACAAATTTTTAATCAATTTTAATAAAAAATCAATACGTTGCTTAGCACAATGTGAATTAGAATTTTTGTAATTTAATTATATTTAACTACATACGTAGGTATCATTTAAGTAAACATATATTTTATTCGTTTAGATTTTAATCTGTGATATCAGCATTATTATATAGAAAATTTATATATTTAAAAAAATTATAAAAATATATAATTATTATATTGTTGATACGAGTGTCTTAAAGAGTTGCTATAAATGTTTTATATAACAATAAAATATATTGTAGAACTCTTCGTATATACATAAGTTATTTTTAGCTGTCAAATCATCATTTTACTATATAAAACAACTTCAGCAATCACATATCTAACCTATAAAAAAGATTTTTTTTAATTTAAATATTTTTTTGTCAAAAAATTACAAATAAATTTATATTCTCATCTAAATCTATAAAGTTAAAGGCGTTAATTTTGAAAATGTCATATAAGTCAAAATTTAAAAATAAATTAAATTTTATAAAATGTTTAAAATTTTTTTATAAATATTTTATGTATATATATTATTATATTTATTTTAAATATTTAAAATTCGCATAAAATTTTTGTTTTTATTTGTCACTTATGCCACTTTCAAAATATTCACATGTGAAAAAACTATCATAACTAATTTTTTTTTTTTGTGTAATGAAATAATATGTAAAATAAATTATTTTTTTTCGTTCTGTTTGCTATATTTTGTGCAAACAAAAATAATGTTTTGGTGTTTAATTTTATTTATTTTTAACTCCATAATTGCGGTAGTTTTGACCAAAATCTCTCAACAAAGTCATTGCAAATCGCAAAATTTATTGCCAAATTATCGGTCATCTTCTCAAACAGAATTTTGCCTCTACAATGAAACCAAGGTCATTCAAATTAGGAAAATAAAATCGTATGTCAAATTTTCAAAAGCTACTACTGTTTATTATTATACTGTGGTTTTGGCATCAATTTCCAGCAAATCTCCAGTAATTCTATTGAAAACCTGTGCGATTTTCAAAGCTCGACTTTATTCTTCATAAAATTTTTAGTAATTCTAATGAAAAACTCATTGAATTTCAAAATTTGACTTTATTCTCCATCAAATCTCAGGTTATTTTATTGAAAACTGCAGTAAGTTCTTGATTACTTTGACATCAATTTACATCAAATCTCAAGAAATTTATTCTATTAAAGAATTTGTTTGGCTTCAATTTCCATCAAATTTCAAGAAATTGAATTGAAAAACATCGTGAATTTCTAAATTTGACTTCAATTTTCTTCAAATTTCAAAAGATTCTATTGAAAATCTCAGTGAATTTCTAAGTTTTGACTTTAATGTTCATCAAATCTCAAGTAATTTAATGTTCATCAAATTTTAAGTCTTTTTAAATCTCAAGTAATTCTATTAAAAAAACTGTGTGAATTTCTGAGTTTGACTTCAATTTTCATCAATTTTCAAGTAATTCTATTGAAAAACTAAGTAAATTTCTGAGTTTGACTTCAATTTCGATCAAGTCTCAAAAAATTCTATTGAAAAATTTCGTGAATTTCTGAGTTTGACTTTTTCCATCAAGTCTAAAGAAATTCTATTGAAAACAAAGTGAATTTCTGAGTTTTACTTCAATTTCCATCAAATTTCAAGAAATTCTAATGAAAATTTTGTGAATTTCTGTGTTTAACTTCAATTTCCATCAAGTCTTAAGAAATTCTATTGAAAACTCAGTGAATTTCTGAGTTTTACTTCAATTTCCATCAAATTTCAAGAAATTCTTTTGAAAAACTCTGTGAATTTCTGAGTTTGACTTTAATTTCCACCAAGTCTTAAGAAATTCTATTGAAGTACTGAGTGAATTTCTGAGTTTGGCTACAATTTCCATTAAATTTAAAGAAATTCTATTAAAAAACTCAGCAAATTTTAATTAAATCACAAGTAATTCCATTGAATTAAACTTTGAAATTTCATACGATGATGAATTGCCATTAACAGCCGCAGATTTAAATTCTTTTTGTTTTTGATATTATCAAAGTTATTAGCAGA
>JANSTW010044334.1:0-13741 GCA_027564275.1 Diadocidia ferruginosa
AATGTCTTTGCTCTGCTAATTTGTCTAAAGTTTTGCACAAAATTCCTGAACTACATATATATTTTTACAATCTATAACCTAATTTATATACTAAATTATATTCTAAATTTTCTCAAATGTAAAATTCAATAATATTTAAAGTGTGTTATAGAATAATTTTCAATATTGTAATTAAGTTTCTAGCAAAATATTTGTACACATATATATGAAATTAGTGTGAATATTCTTCATCCACTTAAATAAAATAGATCATATAATATGTTAATCTTTCCTTATGTGCTTTATATCTACCTATACATTTTACATAGAAATACTCAAAACTTTAATTCGTATACATAATTTAATATTTTATAATGAATATATGTATATATATAGTTATGTTTATTTAAAATAAATATATTCCTGTTTAGTTTTTCGTATATGTCTCAAATTTGATGAAACTTATTTTATGATCTACATAAATTAATTCAAAAAAGCTCTCAATGCTTCTCAGAATGTACAGGATATGCATATATTAAGAATTTTGAAAATGAATATTACATGTGAATTTGTAATATTTAATATTTTTGTATCTCTCAAAGAATTCGGAATTATAAAAGGTATACACTTGAGTAGAAAGCGTATTTATATATAACTTATTTAGGTTTAACTATTCGAGATATTTACATTTAAATACACATGTATAAATCCAGTGTTCAACTATAGCTCTTAAATCATGATTTTTTACGTCTTGATTAATTCTTTTTTTGTCTAAAGATTTTCATGAAATTATGAAGAATTATGAAGAGCCTGTTAAAATTTTAGCATATTACGCAAAGTAATAAAGCTTAATGCAATAGTAACAGATTTATAGATTTTTATAGTAGAAATTTATTGAAATTTTCAAAATATTCATATAAATTAGCTATTAATGTAATTTTTTCTAAAATGTTTCGTTTACGGAAGCATTCCATTAATATGATGAATATTCGTTACCATATTTTTTTTAATTTTGGAACTTTGCCACGTAGAATCAAGCCATTTAAATAATAAAAAAAAATGTTAAGACAATTTTTCAATACAAATATTATTTGTAAACAAACGTGTATATCAAAAAAACATAATTTTATAAATCAATTAATTCACGCACACAAAAAGTATATAAAATGTTTATAATATATTATTTATTAAGTGAAATATTTTATGATTGAATATATATAGTCAATATAATATATAAATATATGATTTTCAGCAGACATAATGTTAACAGTTTATTTGTTAAAAATTTAAAAATTACATATGTGGTTTTCGTTTCTTTACAAGAATGTTTCGAACCTACGTCGCAATCTTCTAAGTGGCTGAGGAAGATCATGAGTTTATCAGAAAAACTCATGATCTTATTTTTCTAATTGTCATTAGATTTCCTCGCAACTACTATCCGAAGAATGGGACGTAGGAGTTGGAATCAACTGAAATAATACTGTACGAACTAATAAAACCGATTTTTGGGATAAAGCTTCATATAAAACAACAACACAAACTCTAATATATACCTATTCTAATAAAAATAATTCAGATAAATCATTAGAACAAAAATAGTTGTCTGGCCTGCTGGTAAAAAGCTTGTATAAAACATCTATACAATACACTTTAGTTTTCTATTTTTTTTTGTGTAATAAATATTTTCATATATATAAACGAATGTTACATCGCATATATTAGCAGAAATTACTATTTTGTTTTATTTTAAAAAGATATAAAGGATAAATCTGCATATTTATATATCGAGTTTTTAAAAGTAAAACCAATTAAATTAATTGTTGAAAAAAATACCTCTTTTCAGTTTATTCATTTAGAAATAATTTGGTTTTAATACGGGAGCTTTATATATACATAAAAAAACATCAAACAATTAATTAATCTCGTTTTCATCTATTTGAAAAACTGTTGGAAATTATTATTAAATAAAAATAGAATATAGGTAATGGATATAGATATGTATATATACGTATGTATACATTTTAAACAAATTGGGATTATTTCGTTGTTTTTATTATTCCTGCTATATTAAGTACATAGTATATACATTATATTGTATACTTTACTTTTTTTCCATAGAGAAATAAAAAAAAAATTAACCAATCTGAGCATAATATACTTTTATGTTACATAAAATCATAAAAGCTTTTACATATTTTTCGAGTCAATAACAAAATTAATCTTATCTCTTAATTACTATAAATACGTCTTTATGTTCTATAAATAACATTCAATTCTGTAAAATAAATCCCAGATATTGTAGAGTATTTTGCCGTATATAAGTAATTAGAGATAAAAGATTTCTCCTTTGTTTCTTCGTACACAGAACAATGTTATAAAACTTCAAAGCATCTATATTCACTTTGATTTTATATAATAAAAGAAATTTTCAAAATATGTACGATTCAGCAAATATTTCTTAAAATTTGGACTTATCAATCAAAAGTGAGGTTAAACAATGAACAGCATTGTGTATATAGTCGAAGGATTTGAAAGAAAGGCAAAATATATACGTAGCATAATAGCATATATATTTGTGAGTGGGCCGTGTCCGTGTGTGTAATATATTTACAAAGGTATTTTTGATAATAAAAAAATAATATTTTTGTTACTATATAACAACTACTTACGTCATAAGGCAATTAATATAGAAGGTTTTATATTTGGACAATATAGGGATAAAATTTACGCTGTAATGGCAAGTAGTATATGTGTGGGTTACGTGATCATACCAATTCAGATCTTAATTCATAATTAAACTTAAGTTACAAGACATTTGGTAGGTAAGGAAGTATAGTATCACGTAAAATCACAGGTGGTAGTATACAATTAGACACTTATATATTTATTAAAAATTATAGCCAAATAACAGGCTATAGCATTTAAAATTAAATCATTAGAACTAGTCCAATCACTATGAAACGGAGATCATCATTATTAACTATTTGTACAGAATTTAAAATGGAACTAACTGCTCGAAAACCCGATTGAATATTGTATAACAAATGGTTCTGTGACAGAAGGCTGCCAATCTGGCTGTTCACAACAAATTCAAAGGCCTTCGATCGAAGTCTTTAACATTAAAAGTTTTACTTGTTTTGTGCAATGGGATAATTTTTGCAAGCTTCCATGAAGTTGGGAACTGGGATGACGTTAAAATAAAATTAAAAATATGAGTAATATAAGGAAGAATTGTATGGTAATAGAAGTTTTATAAAAGTTATCGGAATGTCGTATCTTAATTCGTAAAATTGATGTAGCAACTTCAATTCGGAAAATATTAATTTTGCTAGCATTATTTGTTAGACAAAAATAATTTTTTTTTTGTGAATGTTGACCATGATTAGAGAACTTAGTTGGTGATGATCCCAATGATGTAATTCCAAAACATCGCGTAATCTACATACACTACAATTAAAGTTAACACATTTAGAACAATTATCACCGGAAATGGTTAATAAATTTTCATTTAGATACCCCGCTATAACAATGTTTTCATACTTAGATGTGATATCTGTAAAATAATCGTCAATTTCGTCGACATTATAGGAAGACTTTGAAATGTAAAGATATTGCTCAACCGTATTCCTCCATATATCTCAAAATTTTGACAAAGTTAGGCACATTGTATTGCATTACAAATAAAAAGAAAAACAGCCACTTAATTTTTCTTACTTCTTCCTCATTATGTTTCAAGATTTAGATAAACAGACTAATTTGTTTCCTATGTTCTTTCTGGATTCCGACAGGGTTGCGTTCTTAGTCCAATATTTTACCTATTAAGGAATAAAAAATCCTCATATTAATGTGGTGTCATATAAATTTATATAATGTTATAAGTTATAACGCAAACATAGATAAAAAAACATCATCATTCTTTAAATGTATAAAATGCCATAAACTACTTTTTTGCTACATTTAATTTTTCACACATTTCTTAAACTTAGTTAACGCATAGGTAAATTATATTTATTATCTATTATATTTAAACTAACTATAAGTACAACTTTATTTATTCTGTATAGTTTTTTCTTCTTTATGGACAATTCTGATTATTATGTACCATATACGGCGGGTAACCGCGCACATAAGTTATGTATGTGCGTTTAAATGTACCATATAAGTAAGTATTATATACTTATAAACATTTTTTCACGTAATAAATCTCGCGATAAATCCATAATTGATACTATTTGTTATACTTTGTTGAACAAAAACATAATGCTATTATGTAAATAACTACGTATGAGTATATATAACATATAATGTACGGTATAGAACGTATAGCCAGTATGGAACAGTAGTTAACGACATTGTTTTAAACTTCAGAGGTTGTGAGTTCGAAAGTCGATCTGAAAAATAAATCCGGTGAGACATGCTGACAACTTTCCATCATTAAAAAAACGGTATATCTTGTAATCAGATTGAACAGTGATATAATGATTTAGCCCAAGACCCTGTAATTGTGTTGTAGTGGCAAATTATTATTATAGAACGTTCATATATAAAGATTATAATGGATGATAAATAACTTTGCGTTAAACGTTTATCGAATAAATTAATTGCATTTATATATCAAAGTAAAAAAAAAATAATTAAACACGAAAAACTTAATAATAAATACAAAATGTCACATGCGTTTAATGAGTCTTTATAGAGTAATTAAAAGGCAAAAATATATAGTTCGTCTTTAATTTAAACTATACTAACTCGAAATTGTATCTATATAAGCACAGCAAAATTGTTCCATGAGAATAGCATAAGAGTAAAGTGTCCATATTTCAACAAAAAGGATATTTCTGCAAATGAAATAAATATAAAAATCATTAAAAATTTCGGATGGTCTTATAGAATTAATCTTTAAAACTCTTATAAAAGTCTTATGAAAGACTTCAGAAACATGTTGGAAGTCTCTAATATACATAGGACACAAGTTTGTCAGATATGGTTATAGTCCTCAAAAAGAAGAAAGAATTAACATAGTTTTGAAATAGAAGTAGTATAATTATATACTCTGACAATCTGACTTATTATGTTTTAACATGGGAAGAATGTGCATTGAAAACTTTCATTTATACATACACATCGGTATTTGTATAAGCAATTTTAACCGGTCAGCGGCGCTTTATACCTTTACATTTTATTTAAATAGTACTAATTTGTATACTTGGCGCGCTTTGCAGTATTTATATATGCTTCATATAAAGAACCACCAACATAAAATGTGGATTTCGTAAGAAGTTGCGTTGACATTCTATATATTTTCATTTTGAGAGTTCATGACTTTTCCATAAATGAATTTTTGAATGAATATTTTATTAACACAATTTACGTTTATATATTATTTTATTATATAAATAAATAAACATATATTATGTACAAAAGCGAATTAAATTATTATTAGGTATATATATGCGACGATTATACAACAATAAAAAGGATGTGTTCACTTTATATAGATGTAAGAAATACATATGATATCGCATTTCTTATATTTTATTTATTAAATATATTTGTGTTATGATAAAAATTTTAAATTAAAGCAGTGCTGCTCAAACTTAAAAAAAAATCTTTAGGTACATGCACTATAGTTATAATATTTATTTTAAAATATGTAAAAAAAAGTTTTGTCAGCAACTTGCACTAGCCATTTTTTTTAGTGATCATTGGGCGGGTTTTACACTATATAAGGAACCCTATCTGTTGTTATTATATAGGCGGACCAACGATTTTAAGTGACTGCCGCACACAATCGGAATCAATAGGTTATATTTTTTACGATTTTGTATACAAATCTATACTTTACAAATCGTTTATATATGCTTATAAATATAATAATTTTATCGACTCAGTTTCAAAATAAAACTTGATAAATATTGTGTATTATATATATGAGTATTAAAATCCATATTATTTAGATAAAAGACCACCCTCTCCAAAATTATATATTATGTGTGAATTTCGTGCAGTATAAAATATAATTTTTTCATATCATTTTTGAAAGTCAATAAGATGAGTTGTCAAATAAAAAAAAAAGAAATATTAACACCTCAACAACAACATTCTATATAAAATATTATCTCGAAAATATTTATTTTATATCTAAAAAATTTATATACCGTTCACATTTACAAAGCTTTTACAATTTCATCAAACGATAAATAAACTATATTTTCGCTTATACATTTTCCTATCTATTTTGCACAAAAGAAATAAAAAAAAGACAAATAACAAAAAAATACAATTTCATTTCCATATGAAAAGGTTATATTATATACATATTATGATGGGCGCACACAAAATAGAAAGAAAAGTCTATGTACATTTAATAGATATATTTTTATATGTGTGGAAAACTCTGTTCCAAAGTATTTACCGAGTAAAAAGAATTTTCTTTTTTTCCCTCGAAGGAATATAAAAATATTATTTCGTTTATCGTTTATACTTATTATAATAAATAGGACAACTTTTTCGAAAGTATGTTCCACATATAATTTTATATACCTATATAAATGCAGCAGCGAAGGGTCCACACATAGACACGTTAGAAAATTTGATCAAATCCCTCCACTGCACTGGTGAAATAACTTTCTCTATAAATGTGATCAAATTTTTTAGCCATATCGTGTGGTAGTCATCACAGTATAATAATAACCAGTAGTAACTTTTTCAAATTTGACATACGATTTTATTTTCCAAATTTGAATGACCTTGATTTCATTGTAGAGGCAAAATTCTGTTTGAGAAGATGGCCGACAACTTGGCAATACATTTTGCGATTTGCAATGACTTTGTATATATTAGATTTTTGTAGTTATAATCGTATAGAGACTCTTTGACCTAGAAATATAAAATTTAAAAGTATGAGCACAGATAAATTAATTACACTACAATAACAATAACGGTGTCTTTAGTATGAGATAAGCCAAAAAATCCGTCCACTATAGGCCAAAATCAAAACCAAAACCAAAATCTTCCAATCTAAAAAACCCAAACTAAAATTTGGTTTTAATTTAACATGTTATATGAAACTTTAAAATCCAAATATAAAAAGTTAAATCTCATCCTCTTGGAACGTCTTTCGTTCATTTTTCTTTAAGAAAAATTCAAAAATATAAAACCAAAAACCAAAACCAAAATTTAAAATTTAAAATCAAATAAAACCAAAAAATTTTTTATCGGAAAAACTAAAAACCAAACCAACTCAATTTTCAAATTGGTTTCCGTCCCTGCCTAAATTAGTACTTGGCTTGTATACTATTGAAGTACAAAGTTTATATATTATAATTGTTATGTTTGTATGAATAGTAAAAACAAAAAAATTCGTATGCAAGTTTTTATAAAATTTCTATATGTAAATCTTTTTTATACGCTTCGCTACTGCCTATTTGTACACAAAATAATAAAATACTCTGTGAGTGTAGATAAATAAATTGCTCTTGTGTACCGCAAAAGATAGATTTATGTCAATATATCTGTATTATGTTTTCCTCTAATTTAATATTCAAATAAAATATAAAAAACTATATGCTGTACAGTAGTATACAGTAAAGCATATCATATGATAATGGATAATAATCGAAATATACTGTGAAGATATTGTATTTTTCTATTGTATTTAAATACAGCTTTTATGATTATATCAAAATTATGGTAAACTAATACTCTTTCTATAAACATCTTATATTATATTATGCCATGTGGAATTTAGCGAGGAGTTAATCATTTGAACCCTATGACATCCAATAGCTTGCAAAGTCTTCTATAAGACTTTCGAGACTTCTAAAAATTCTTTAATTTCCATAGCTTCCAAAACATTCAAAAGACTTCCAGGGGGTCTAGAGGAGTCACAATTTGATGCTGATTTTGTGCCTTGAAATTTGCAGTATTTGAAAAATAAAATATCTCGTTTTATTTTAAAAATTTAGCGCCTATATTTGAGGCATGCAGATTATATAATTATTTTACAGCATAAAATCTGAAGAGCATTGCTAATTTTGAATCATATTATATTATATACATAATACATATATATTGAAGTTATATATTTATATATCTTTAATATTAAATTACCTACATTATTAAAGTCCTTATCGTTATCTGCGAATGCGAAAATATATATAGATGATTTACATTCATTTTATATTCTTCATTTAATTTTCTTTTTAACGTTGTAGAGGTATATAATAGATGTATTTTGCTCCTCTGATTTGTAGACCAATAAATTGTTGGGGATTTACATAAATGTTTTCACTTAATTTTGTGGATTTATCTATATAAAAAGATACGCGAATTTGGTGAAAAATTACAATTAGTTTGTTTGGCAATTTTTAATTAGATATACATAATTATTCGAATTTTTATATGTGTGTACATTTTTTTATTTTAAAGAAGCGTAGGGTCATTTATTTCAAGTCAGCTACGTTAAATAAATGGGTATATTAATATTATCATCAAACATTGAAGGTTTATTATAGAGACCTTTTCACGCTTTCGTCAATAAAAACCACATGCGGTATCAGGCATCGAGTCAGACATAAAAGTATAGCGTGGTTTTCGATAACAAAAATGCTGGGGATTGTGGTCATTTACAAACTATTCTATTTTAATTTAATAATTATATTAATGTCATTTAATTTGACCAAACTTTCAATAGATTAATTAATACAATAAAATATATTTTTTAATATGGTTAATATCTCAAAAATTAAAGTATATCCTTATTCGAATTATTTCTGGTATACGCATCTTCATCAGTTTCTAGAATGCAGCTATATAACTCTAAAGGCTCTGCAATACCTATAATTCGTATCAGATCGTCGATTTAATCTAATTAACAGTCTGAGTATCAGATGGCCGAACATCTAATTTGAAAACAAAAATACCATATTTTTAATAAATATTTTTTTAAATTTACTAAAATATTTTTTTTACCTATCTTTCAGATTACATTGATCAACCATGACAAAAAGATTTGACTTTAATTGGCAAATTCCGGTACCTGAGGTACTGCTTACCGGCGGTGTCTTTGATCGATGGACAGAAGAAAAAGATAACACTGAATTAGAATTAGCTTGTTCATTTAAAGTAGA
Organism: Diadocidia ferruginosa; assembly: GCA_027564275.1. NCBI lineage: Eukaryota > Metazoa > Arthropoda > Insecta > Diptera > Diadocidiidae > Diadocidia > Diadocidia ferruginosa. The sequence continues at coordinate 9,111 of JANSTW010044334.1, forward strand.
CGAATATGGTTTTTTTATATATTGGAAAAGTGAAGGACGTGTAAGTTATTGATATTTCATATTCGATTTATTCCTTTTTTCTATGTTTATATTTTCGTTATTTCCAAAAAACAATAATAATTTATTTTATATTTATTTTTAGGAGGGCGACGTAATAGAATTATGTCAAGTCAGTGATATACGTGCTGGCGGAGTGCCTAAGGTAAAAATTTTATTTTATTGTCTACATTTTATTTGGTATATTTATATAAAGCAATGAAAGTCTATTCAATACATAATATTATATATATGTAGATTTGTGGAAAATATAATTTTATTTTCTATATTATATTTGTGTATATAAGGGAAATGCGATTAATATAATATTGACATTTAATATACCTAGCGATATTGTGCAGTATTATAATATAGTTGTTGTGTATAAAACTAATGAGGTTAATTGGATTTTAATATTATAAGTAACTTATATAAATGTATATATCTAACTTATATTATAAATTTTCAACATGTGCCTCTGTATTACGTCTCCCATATAATAATAATATATATATATATATTTTGTATAAATATATCCTATATATATATTGGCATACCTTCCAGCTTTCGATATCGCATCTCGCATTAATATTGGATTACTATAAGTAAATACGAATTTTATAGTATATATGCATTACAGTAACATTATTGCAAATTCTACATAGTTATATTATAAGATAAAAATATTGATTTTTTGAATATTATGTCCTTTAAAGTTGAACTCGATTAACTTGTAGATCATATATACCGATTCAGTAAAACAACAACTTTTAATAAACAAAAATGTTCAAGAAACCTCGAGAAAACTTATTTAAAAAAAAAACAAAGTTTAAAAAAATGGTACCTTAAAATATTGAAAATTCCATACAAAACTAAAACCGTCATGTGCGATCTCTAAATTATGTCCTATTTTTCTGTTTTTTTTTGTAGTTTTGAAGTAAATCGAACATTTTAGGCATATATGTGACCTAGAATCGGCTTTAAAAATGTATCTTGTTTATGTTTTGGTGCGGCTACGCTAATGTAATATATAGGTTTCGACCTTCCCTATGATCTATAGACCTCAAACTCAATTTCAGAGCATGGAACCTTTGTAAAATCACCCTTACCATCGTTCAAGTTGTACACTAGAACTTTCTTGTAATGGGTATTTTCCAGAGGGACACTTTGTTGGAATAAAGCTAACCAAAGTTCTTCTATATACGGACACACTGCAGTATTTAAAGTAATACTCTTAAAGATTCAATACTCTTATTGTTTGTCGCTGCAAGGTTTTTGAAATTGCATAAAAACCAAGAAAAACATTTCCGTCATATAAATTTAATATTCTGTTTTGTAATAAAAAACACTGCTCTTATATTTTATAATATAATATAAATCTAGATAAATTAAATTAAATTGTACTTACCTTTTTGTGATCGGTTTAAATATTTGTTATTGCATTTTTCCATAAGTATATATGATATATCGCTCAGTAAATGCAACAAGGGATTAACTAAAAAAATGCTAGAAAATCGTAATTTAATCAATACCAAGAGACTTTGCAGGAAGCCGAAGGAAAAGAACTTCAACGAAGTAAAGGCTCTGGCAAGAAATCGAGTTCGTGAGTGGATGCATTTTGTTGATGCCTTATGCTTCCACGCTATGGAGTAGAGGATGAGATAATAAAGAGACTAACTGTCCTTAACTGCAACCATTTTACCTTTTTTCTATATCTGATTCCGCATGATTCTCATTGGAGGAATTTTGTCACCAACTATAGCACTTGACCATATATTTTGTGGCGGGTTTTAAACTATATGAGGAACCCTATCTGTTGGTATTGGTCAATCAATATTGATAGTTTTTTAGATAAGCCGTTGTTGCATTTAATAAACGATATATATGAAAATACATTATAGTATAACTCGTATATTATATTCCTGTATGTTGAGAAAAGTAATAAAAATTAGATTCATTTTATATATGTAGAAAATTGAATTGTTTTTATCATTTGTCTAATTCTAGGTAAATAATCTTGCAAACAATAACTCCATAAATAATAATTTATAGCAACAAAATATATTAAATATTAAAGCTTCCTGAATAATCCAATATAAGCAGCAGATTTCCACCACTTAACTTTCATATCACTTTAAGCTGATCTTAAGGTTAAAGGTTGCCGCACACTTAGGCGATAGCAAGCGATGCGATTGAAAGGGTCAATTTTTTAACATACAAAACAACAACTAAACTATACAAAAATAGTTGTTGTTTTGCATGGTAAAAAAGTGAATCATCGCTTGCTGTCACCTAATTGTGGCATTTTTGTCACCTAATTGAGGCATTTTTTCACCACTTAACTTTCAAGTCACTTTCACACTGATCTTAAAGAAATTAAAGTTAGCAAGATACTGGCCTTTATCCAGGACTGGATATCTGGCCAACTAAGCAACATAGGGAGGGTACAATGGACAACTGGTGCTTGAGTGCCCGTCAGCAGAAAGGTGACCCTCTAAAAAAAAAGTTTAAGCTATCACTGTAAAACATTATTTTTTTAATCGAAGTTTAAACCAGTTATCGAGCTTAAGCTACCACTCTAAAATCATTTTTTTTCTTTCAAATGATTCAAAATTTGTTTTTCTATATTTACTATTTCCCAAGAAAATAAAATAAAATTCATAATTCATGTTAAAAAACAATTTACTTATAGTACCGAGTATAGTTCAATTCAATGGAAAAAATTAATATATATAAAAAAACGTTGTTTTATCTCCAAAATTAACATTTTTCTACAAATTTCGAACAAAACGATCATTTTTAAATTATTGAAATTAAGACACCTAAATTATCGGAAACATATGTATAATAATGTAACTTATTGAAAATTATATTTTAGCTGAAATGATCTAATTTAGTCTTATTTTGCATAAAACGTTTCATATTCGTAATTTGCTGTCACAAATTACAAACAATTGAAAACTCAAAACTTTATACAACAATAATACACTTGTTTCTATAATATACAGTTCGTTAAGTTTATTCTTCAAAATAATAATAATGGGTACATATGTATGTATATACTATATAGTTTGAAACACAAGTTAAATATTTATTTTTCTTATACATTTTCTTTTATAAATTGAAGAAAAATTTGCATATGACGTTTTGAACAATTTATAATAATATGTTAATCAACTTGACAAAAATCAATTATATTTTTTTTTTGTGAAAATATATTTTTCCTAAAGTTAAAGTTTTTGTTTAAAAGAATATTTTGTTCAAAACATGAACTTCTCTTGGTATATAGAACTGATAATATAAATCATAAACTTTACCCAGTCATTTTATACTATTAAATTATGCATAAAGGTTAAAAAATCTCAATTTTGACTTTTAAGACAAATATTTGTTTAACATATAACTTTATACAAACCACTTACCTACTATTATATATTTAAATTGTAAAGCTTTTAGTTTTTTATCTGTATATTGTTTTTGTACTATATTTCATATAAAAATGATATTTATCGTTCGTGATCTTCGAAAATGTCATATCATTTCATTTTTAGTATTTCCGAGTTATTGATGCTTGGCTTATGTATTTTCGGAAAACCGGATTATTCTATTTTTTAAATTTTTTAATATGTTCGTTGGACAAAAAGGCATCAATAACTTAATATGTTCAAAATGGATGCGGTATGATATTTTCGAAGATCACATGACCGATAATATATGGAATCTATATAATGTACTAGGGTAGTTCTTATCAAAATGGTATAAAATTACGTATAGATCCAGTTTTAATGCATTTTATGTTGTATTGATTCATCTGTCCATCCGCAAAAATGTGAACAACAAGCAAATTTTACAACCATATAGTAGACAGAGTTTTACCAATTTTCATACTGAATGAGTATTTAGTAGGTCCTTGGTTTTGCATTTCATGGGTGCTTAGGCCAAAGAAGAGGTAAGCTTTTTTGTTTCTCCAAGTTCTATACTGGTGGTTTTCGAAACAAATTTTTTTTAAATTTTTTATAAGATTTGTAAACGTATCTAACCCTAAACAAAAAGTTTTCTTTATAGAATTTACTTCTTCCAATAAATGCAAATTATCTATATTATATGATGTAAGTATGTAACATAATATTATTCACAAAAGTTTATAATTTTGTGTGGATGATTTAATGTTTTTTTACACGATTGGAAAATATAAACTTTTTTGAGCGTTCTTACTTCGATATACATATATATTTAAATATAAGAAATAAACTATAAATCTTGCAAAATTATTTAAAACTTATACAATTGAAATAAATCAATATACACCTATGTATATATATAGTTCTAAATAAAAGAAAATAATTTACCACATGTAAGATGTATATAACTTTTACCAATCTTTCTAAAGCTAAACCCATTTAATTATTAATTAATTTCTCTTATTTAATATAATTGTACGTTTCACATAAAATTATAGTTTTATTTTTGATCACGTTGTTTATACAATATGATTATTATTTAAGCAAGGTTAAATTTAAAACAGGGAATTTTATCGACCGAAATTTATATTGAAAACTTGAATAATCGGACATGCGGTCGTTGGGGGAAGGGGT